>PVIC010002019.1:0-16938 GCA_004025085.1 Thryonomys swinderianus | reverse complement strand
ACATCTGCTTTTCCTATATAAAATGTACCTCAAGATAAGTACATAGTTGCTACAGAAATGTTGCTCTTTAAAGAATGACTCCAATGAGGGCTGGGATTTAGCTCAAGTGGTACACCAACCTTGGACGTACAAGGGCCTGAGATCGATCCCCAGTACCACAAAAAAAAAAAAAAAAAGACTCCAATGGATGACAAAATTACCAAAGTGCCTAATAACAGGGCTGGTATGGCATGCACTTGTAGTCCCAACACTCTGGGACGCTGAGGCAGGAAAATGACACATCTGAGGCCAGCCCAGGGAACTTAACAAGACTGTCTTAAAAGTAAAATAAAAGACTGCCGGGAGTGTAGCTCAGTGGAGCCCCTGGGTTCAATGCCAGCACCAAAAAATAGAGGGGACATGGGCCGGAGATTTAGCTCAGTGGTTCTGGCGCCTGCCTCGCAAGCGCCAAGGTCCTGAGTTCAATCCCGGTGACCACATAGAATGCTGGGTGTGGAGACACGCCCACCAACAATCAACACTGCATGCCACAATGCCGGATGTGGTGGCTCACGCCTGTAATCCCAGCACTCGGGAGGCAGAGACAGGAGGATTGCTGAGTTCGAGGCTTGCCTGGGCTACATAGTGAGCTCAACCAGCCCGAACTACAAAGCGAGACCCTGTCTCAAAAAAAAAAAAAAAAATAGAGGGGACATGAAAATCACAGCTGGGTGGGACTATATACACTTGTAATTCCAATACTCTTCAAGGGTGAGGCAAAAAGATTGCCAAGTTTTAGCCAAGCCTGGGCAACTAAGGGAACTGAAGAGTTCCTGCCTCAAAATAATAAGTATTAAATTAAACAAAGGCTTAGGACAGCTTAGTGTGAAGGCCCTAGGTTCAATCCTTAGTATGTACACACACACATACACGCACCCCCTAATATATAAATGAATCCAAGCTAAGGACGATTGAAGAGAAAAAACTGAACACTGTGCTTCCTAATCAAGCAACACATAAAATACCATCTCCCAAGGATTCTTGCTCCTCTTTTCCCAAGAACAGAACCTGAGTCTGATGAAACCTTCAGATTCAAAGATCAATTTATTGGAAGCAGAGGGGACAGAGAAACAATAAGATACCACAGAGATCAAATCAGTAAAATTCAGATCAAAGGAAACATATAAGTTTCTTTGGTAAGAAAAAAATTTTTTTTTGAGACAGGGTCTCACTTTATAGTTCAGGTTGGCCCTCAGCTCACTATGGAGCCCAGGCAAGCCTCCAACTCAGCAATCCTCCTGTCTCTGCCTCCGAGTGCAGGGATTACAGGCATGAGCCACCACGCCTGGTACTGTGGTATGTGGTATTGATTGCTGGTGGGCGTGCCACCACACCCAGCATTGTATGTGGTTACCGGGATCGAACTCAGGACCTTGTGCTTGTGAGGCAGGCGCTGGAACCACTGAGCTAAATCTCCGGCCCAGTAAGAAATTTTTTAAGAAAAAGCCAAGCAGAAGGCTGAGGTAGGAGGACTGCTGTAAATTCAAGGACAGCTAGATGCAGAGTGAGGTCAAAGTCAGCCTGAACTGACTGCATACTCAGATCCTGTCTCCCAAAAATGTTTGTGGGGGTCAAGGATTTTGCTCAAGTGGTACCATGCCTGCCTTGGAAGCACAAGGGCCTGAGATTGATCCCCAGTACCACAAAAAAAAAAAATTAAAAACAAAATAAAAACAAAATGGGAAGAGATTTAAAGTCTTGAAGCATCTGAATCCAATGCCATTTGTAAACCTTTCAACTGTGTCTGTACCCTTTTTTCCCAGTACCAGCAAGTGAACTCAGGACCTTTACTTTGCAGGAAGACATGACACAACTGAGCCACTTTCCTTTTCTGGATCTATGCAGATGGTGTTTTATTGTGTAACAAAGCCTAATGCTCTCCTCCTGCCCCCTAAGGCTGTGCTGAAAGAAGGGGAGTGATTTGGCTGCACAGCTGCCCTAGGAAGGGCCTGCCCTATCCAACTTCCTGTAACCATTGTGGAGATCTGTGTGGAGATTTCTCAGAAAACTAGGACTAGGGGTCCCATTTGACCCTGCTATCCCCCTGCTAGGAATATACCCAAAAGAATTTAAAAAGCCACATTGGAAAGACAGATGTACACCCTTGTTCATAGCAGCTCAGTTCATGATAGCTCAATCTTGGAAACAACCTAAATGCCCATAAACTGGAGACTGGATAAAGAAGATGTGTTTTTTTTTAAAAATAAAATGGAGTATTATTCTGCGATAAAGAATGACAAAATCGATTCATTTATGTGCAAATGGAGACACCTGGAGGATACACTAGTAAGTGAAATAAATAGACCACAGATAGGCAAATACTGGATCTTCTCTTTGACATGAACACCTGTAGATGCAAATGAGCTCTAGAAAGTATGACAGTTTTTGTAGAATGGGAAATTTCCATAGGAAATTTGGTGTGGGAATGTAATGAGGGAAAGGAATAAATATGATTCGGAAAGAAAATAAAAGCATGTATATAGGGGGTGGGCAGGTGTGGGTGGATAGGGACATGGGTAAAAATGAGAATTAACTTGTGTCATATACTGGTACAGATTCCCCAATGTTATATGTGATTGTGAAATGTATATAAATTGTACCAATAAAGAATTCAATTTAAAAAGTTATGTATATGGATGAAATGATGTAGTTAAGATTTCCTTTAAATAGTTGTAAAAATATTGTTTAAAAGGGATAGAGGTGTAAACCTAAAGGCAGAGTGCTTGCCTAGCATGCACGGGGCCCTGGTTTAATCCCCAGCACTGCAGCTGTGCTGAACTGGGTGTATATAGTCATGATACAAAACTGACACAGTGGCCAACTGCAAAATCTAGGTGACAAGCACTTCAGTATCCAGTGTATTATTCAATTTTTAAAATGTTTTCCCGGGCCGGAGGGTTAGCTCATTGGTTCCAGCGCTTGCGGTCCTGAGTTCAATCCCTGGTGACCACATACAATGCTGGGCGTGGAGACTCACGCCCACCAGCAATCAATACCACATACCACAGTGCCAGGTGTGGTGGCTCACGCCTGTAATCCCAGCACTTGGGAGGCAGAGGCAGGAGGATTGCTGAGTTTGAGGCTTGCCTGGGCTATATAGTGAGCTCCGAGCCAGCCTGAACTACAAAGCGAGACCCTGTCTCAAAAAAAAACAACCCACTAAAATAAGAGCTTCATGAGAAAAGGGAAAGAAAATGAAAAGAAACTGGTGCTTCATTGTGTACAGCACAGGAGTGTCTGCTCTCCTCACCTCTCAGCCCTCACAGGTAACCACCATGTGGAACTTTCGCAGAAGTCTCAGAGACCAGACTCTGCCATTGTCCTCCAGGCTCCCAAGGTTATAGCCCACGTAATGTTAACTGGGCCCTTTAGGGATAGCTATCACTCCCAAAGACCCCCAGCCCCTATCTCCCTCACCTGCGCACTGAGGCCAACCTCTACCTATTATGGAGTATATTTGCCCAGTTATCACACAGCAAACCCTGCACAGCTCTAGAAGAAAACTGCACCATGGTTTAATCCAATCCTTGCAGAGCCTACTCTCTGCCTCAGCCCCCTCCCAGAGCAGAAGCCATGTAGAAAGGATACTGTACTGGTTCCGATGCTTGGCATTGTCCTTCATTCTCTGTAACTGCTGCTGGTGACATTTCATGCTCCAAGGATTATAGTGTTTAAGCTGAGAACTTATATTTCCCTTTTTTTCTACACTGTAGTATAAGACTTCAGATTTCTTTAGCCACTCAAATTCTTCTTCTAACTTATGGCTATAAAGAAATAAAAATCTAGTAAATCACAATGTCATAATAAAGTTCAGTGTCAAAGAGGCATGAAGTACTTTCTAGAGTGATGACAAGATGGATATTTTGACATGGCAGTGATTACAGTGTATACCTGTGCCCAAACACAGGAACCACTTCAAATGGTTGTATCCTACCAATACACATTCAAGAAAGTTAACTAAAAAAAAAAAAAAAAAAAAAGATAAGAAAAGAGAAAGAAATGCAGGGAAAACCTAAAACACAAGGGTAAGGGCCGGGGATTTAGCTCAAGTGGTATTGCACCTACCTTGGAAGCAGAAGGGCCAGAGTCCGATCCCCGGTACCACAGGAAAAAAAAAACCCACAAGAGCAGCCTCTGTACCCTAACTACCAAGGTGGGCAACCTACACTGCTACCTTCCAGTTAAGACCAAGCCTTGGTTTCTGGTACATAGGATCCCTTGACTCTAAATGCTGAGGGCTGGGAAAATCAGAATTGAAACTCCTTAAGGATAAATTTAATTTACTTAAATCATATTATACAGATTTATTTAGCAGTACTGAGGGTTGAACACAGAGCCTTCGCACTGAGCTAAACCCCCAGCCCTTTTTTCAGTTTGAGACAAAGTCTTGCTAAGCTGATAAGCTTGTGATCTTGCTTTAGTTCCCCCAGAGCACTGGGATTATAGGTGCACCTACTACACTCAGCTAGTTTATATTTTTTACTTATCACAAGCTCTGCTAAGGCATGGAACTTGGAAGGTCCTCCCTCATGGGTCAAGTTTCACAGAGGTCCTCCACAACTGATGAGCAACCTGAGGTAAAGGGATGGTTCCCATTACATCTGTAGGACACAGAACAGAGCATGATAAAGAGCAACTGTGGAAGGAGTGAAAATTTTCTTTT
The DNA here is from genome assembly GCA_004025085.1 of Thryonomys swinderianus. NCBI lineage: Eukaryota > Metazoa > Chordata > Mammalia > Rodentia > Thryonomyidae > Thryonomys > Thryonomys swinderianus. The sequence goes on along the minus strand of PVIC010002019.1, from coordinate 12,236 downwards.
ATAGTTTCCACTTCAGGCGTTTAATGTAGAAGTTTTGTTATTTTTTGAGATAAGATCTTGCTATAGTTCAGGCTAGCCTTGAACTTGCAGTGATCCCTGAACTCACAGTAAGCCTCAACTTCCCAAGTGCTGGGATCACTGGTGTGCACCACCATCCCGGCCTAAAATAGTATGTCCCAACCCAATTAGAGATGTTGACCAGGCTGTGTGGGACTGGTCTTTGAATGTCAGGGTATTTGTAAGTTTACCAAGAGTCCAGGGAACCTGGATGTAACCAAGATCCCAAACACCTCTGCTCCCAGACAGCCAAAGTTCCCCTCTCAGTCTATACCTACCTCTTCATCTTCTCCTCTTTCCGGTGCTGGCGCACCCAGTCCTTGGAGTTTTTTTCCGTTTCTAGGACATGATGTTTTTTGTTTGTCCACCTTAGAAGCTTACTTTTTGGTTCACAGTCTGAATTGTCTACAATGTCCAAAGTTGCATGGTCCCCTTTTAATGGATATGCTACTAAACATAAGTTCCTGTCTTCATCTTCTTCAAAGTGCACAGATACCACACCTGGAAAGGGGGTAAGGAGCAGAAAGGACTTTTAATTCCACAGGAAAATGCGTTCTAAATAACATGATTGTAACATTTGTTGTTTTTCTTACCCTGTTCCTTAGTCTCTATGTTGCCAGAGGCCCCAAACTCATCTGCAAACCTAACAAATATCAAAACAGCTAGAAAAAAATGACACCATACAAGACAAGCAATTATGGAGCAAACATTGCCAAGAATCTTCCTCTCTAATTAACTCAACAAGGCAAGAGCCAAAGAATTACAAGACACATTTTTCCATCATTGAAAATGTTTATTAATTTTTATGTAATTCTTCTAATCCTAAGAGAAATGCAAAAACATTGCTCTTTACGACCTATGGGAATTTTGAGTAACCCAAACAGAAACTCCAGCAGCCTGAAGGCTGGCTTTTAAGCACAACCTGAGTAAGACTGGGTAAGCAAGGCAAAATAAAGGGGCAAACAAAACAAACCACACAGCACAACAGACATCCTAGCAAAGGTTTCCTATAGTGTGCCCACATGGGTTAGCTTCCCAAGCTTTCTATCTTTTTTGTTTATGCTTTTATTGATCTTTGCAGTTCTGAGTCACAAAAGAACAAAATGAACACAGGCAGATAAGGCTGGGCAGGGAGCACAGACACAGGCTGGCCTGGAAAGCAGCACTCGCACTTGAGTCTCTAGGACCTGCCATTTGTGATTAGACAGTCTTTGAGGAGGGGCTTTCAGGTGAGAACATTTCAGCAGGTGCCGACGAGCGCCTTACAACCGACTGGCTGAACACCTTTCCTGCCAGGCCTCTCTGCCCCAGGATCACTCAATCTCCTCAGTCCTTCTGCCCGCCCGCTTGCTCGCTTGCTGCAGGGGAATGCGTGCTCAGAGAGACGATACTTCTGAGGTGGCCCCAGCTCTGGGTGCAGAGAAGCCGGGGTGGGGAGCTGAGGGGACCACATTTCCCTGTGGCCACTGGGGAAAGGACCAGGGGAAAAAAGGGGGTGGGGGTGGCCAGCTAACAAAGGAACTTTGGCTTTGTCCTGGAAAAAAACAACAGAGAAGGACCAAGTAAGGGCCCCCAACACCTCCTCCCCCACCACAATACACATGCATTTCAGTGTACAGATCAGCTCCCAGTACATTACCTTTAAAAAAATGCTTCAACCATCCCCGAAGAACCTAGAGGTGTTCTAGTCTTTTGTATAATCAGTAATACACATTTAAAATTAACTTCTTTAGTACATTCTCCACTGATTTACAATAGATTCCCCCTCCTGATGAAAGCCCACACCATGTTGATGGCTACTGATGTCCCCCCAAAAATGCAATATAAAAAGGAAGACAAAGTCATACGTGAATCAAAGTGTTGATTTCACATAGCAATTTTGGGGACATTCTGTAATAGCTAAGGCCTGCAGCTAATCAGCACAGTCCTCCCACTCCTGCATTCCATCTAACTCAATCCTGCTCCCAGCCTACCTAATCAACAAGGCTTCTGGTTTCCTGGAGGTCAAAATGCAGGCAGCAAGAATTCTGGTTAAAATCCTCCCCATTTTTCCCCACTGTGTCCAGCTCATGGGAGATTATGGTTTACTGTGATCAAGAGACACCTGAACGTAAGATACAACTATGTTTCTACCAAAAATAAACTCAAAACAAATCCACAAAACAAAACAGAATTGAGCAATCTTACCAGGACTTGAAAACTGAGGGTGTGAGGTGCTGGGCTGAGGGCCAAGAGGAGGAGGAGGGAAAACAGAGTGCGTGGAAGGGGTGAGGGTCCCCAGGATGGCTGCCACGGCCTTCCATGGCCGCGACCATTCACAGCTCACCAGACTGGTGACCCCTCTAGGAGCTGGGGGCTCACCTTTGTACTGGGGTGTGAATTTTCGCATCTCAGCTGGCAGAGTCTCGTAGAACTGATGTTCCCTCGGGACCAGGGGCTTGCAAAGGGTTGTTTCATTGAAACGGAGAACGCAGGAATGGCCCCCAACTTGGTGGACAAAGGGCTCCAGCAAGATGCCCTTGGCACGGGGCTCCACGTCCATAGCCCTGAAAGCTGGGCTCATCCTCTGGACACAGGAGGCAGAGAGAAGGGGGAGGCAGCGGGGTCCAGTGGCCAGCGCGTCCTCCGTCTGTTTGTCTGTGCGTCTGTATTGTCTCCACTCCTCAGCTTGTTGGGTCAGGTCACCCTACCAGAAGCAAACACAATGACGGCATGTAGGATGCAAGAAGCCTGGGAACCTGGGCACCAAATGCCAAGCTGCACAGCCACTGGCCCTTCCCCTCCAGGAGGAGAAAGACAACAGCTACAGCTGCCGCAGGGCTCCACCCACACTGCCTGAACCAGCCCCACCTCTTCCTGAAGACAAACAGCCTTCACGGGGTGGGGGTGGGGGTGTCTGTCTAGGAAGGGAGGGGCAGGACAGGCAGAAACCAGGCCCGGGTGGCTCCTAAACAACCCGGACCTCCCCACAGAATTACAAAAACAAAAATCCACAAGGGGGTAAAATGGTAATTTCCAACATAATACTCACATTAAATCTTAACCCCTGAAGACAAACAGCCTTGGGGGGTGCCTAGGAAGGGAGGGGTGGGACAGGCAGAAACTAGGCCCCAGTGGCTCCTAAACAGCCAGGGCCCTTCCCACAGAATTACAAAAACACAAACCCACAAGGGGGTAAAATAGTAATTTCCAACATAATACTCACATTAAATCTTAAAAATTAGTGACACTATCAAGCATAAGGTGTATGGTGTCTAACCCTTGATGTTATGTTTTTAGAAAATGCACTTAAATACAGGGAAAACCACTACATGCATCATTTAGGAAGTTTTACGCACCCAAGGTGTTGACACACAGCACCTCTGCCCAAAGCCAAAGACAAGCCCCTTTAACCTTATTAGTAATGAGGCTTGGGCTCAGCTTTAATGATTAACGTCTGTATCTAAAAAGGCTGATCAAGGCGGGCTAACTCCACTTACAAAGTTACGCAGTGTTCTAGGTCACAGACTATTTTTAATCTGCTCTACCCTATTCGCCAAAACCAAACTGCACTCTGGGGGCATTCGGGGATTTTATTCAGCACGATTGGAAGGCTCTAGATTGCACTATACCTCCACAGCCACACAACTGGATGTCAGGAAAGCATACCTCTATGTCAAACTAGTTCTTCTTTCTGTCTGTAATTCACAGACATGCAATCTGTACTATTACAATGCTTATAGGGCTTGAACTACAGTACCTGTAGTACGAGGGTCTCATTGGAGTTCTCATGACTCCAAGCACCTGCTATATACCAGACTCATTACAGGAAATTCTTTGTCTTATCCTAACCTTCTATAAAGTAGACACTACTATTCCTGTTGCAAACAATGAAGCTGACTAGGGGAGATTAGGAAAGACATCCAGTTCCCCAAAGCCACTCTGCTTCTACAGAACTCGGGTTTTGACTGCCAGGGAGCCTCAAAGATCTCAGAAATAAGCCAGACATGATAGCACATGGCATCCTAAGTTTTTTTTTGTTTGTTTGTTTTGAGACAGGGTCTCACTTTGTAGTTCAGGCTGGCCCTGAGCTCACTATGTAGCCCAGGCAAGCCTTGAACTCAGCAATCCTCCTGCCCATTCCTCCCAAGTGCTGGCAATACAGGTGTGAGCCACCATGCCCAGCATTGTGGGGTGTGGTACTGAATGCTGGTGGGCACGAGTTACCACGCCCAATATCATATCATTGTATGTGGTTACCGGGATCAAACCAGGGACCTTGCGCTTGCTAAGCAGGCACCGGAACCATAAGAACTAAATCTCTGGCCCCAAATTTTTATTTTCTATAGTAGCTTCTTTAAAATGAGTTTAAAATGGTGTTAATCGGGCCGGAGGATTAGCTCAGTGGTTCCGGCGCCTGCCTCACAAGCGCAAGGTCCTGAGTTTGATCCCTGGCAACCACATACAATGCTGGGCGTGGTGACTCACGCCCACCAACAATCAACACCGCATACCACAGTGCAGGGTGTGGTGGCTCACGCCTGTCATCCCAGCACTCAGGAGGCAGAGACAGGAGGATTGCTGAGTTCGCGGCGGCTTGCCTGGGCACCAGAGTGAGCTCAGGGCCAGCCTGAACTACAAAGCGAGACCCTGTCTCAAAAGCAAAAAAAAAAAAAAAAAAAAAAAAAGATGGTGTTAATCTACTTTCAGAAAGAAACTGCGTCCCATTTGGATTCAAGGACTAGGAATGAATAAGATTTCCTACATGCAAGGAACAGAGACACAAAGGTTCTGATTTTCAACCTGATACAATCTTCCTGTCACCAGAGAAGTTAGGCATGTACTAAGCCATACAGGAAATGGGACCAGAAAGATGAGCACTTTTTAGCCATTCCAGACTCTCTCCAGAAGATGGAGCTCTGAGATGCCTGGCCACATAGGCCCTTTCTGTAGTTCTATACAGGTACACAGCAGTCTTCAGAAGACTCCAACCCCCCATAGAGATCCAAACCCAGGGCCTTATACATGCCAGGCATGTGCTGGGCTGACAGGAGGCCTCAAACTGAGCAACATCCCCACCCCACGAAAATTCTCTTGATAAACACAACAAAGGAAAACTACTGACTCATGGTCAGCCTGCCTGTAACAAAACCTGAACAGATACTACAATTATTAACCATGAAACCAGGCATGGTGGCACATGCCTATAATGCAAGCACCCAGGAGGCTGAAGCAGAAGGATCACCTGGACTTCAAGGCCCTCCACCCAACCTCACCAGTCCACAAGACTGCTTTTGATCACCAACTTGGATTCAGAGGTGGGAAAAATAAAACCCTTTTTGCCCAGCCATGTCTCATGACAAAGGAAATTCCCAAATGTGAGGTGAAATAAGAGATAAGAGATAATGGATTGATCTCCAGCTTTAATGAGGTGAGACCTGATTCACTGCCACTCAATTGCTTAGACAGTGACTCCAAATCACTGGTCCCTTGATTTGGGTTCTAGTTCTCTGGTCTGTAAAACGGAGTAGAGAGCCTTAGAGTCTATCTCTAATTTGTAACCAAACCAGTGAGTGGCAACCAGGTTTTTTTGGTTTTGATTGTTTTTAAGACAGGGTCTTGCTTTGTAGTTCAGGCTGTCTTTCATCGCACTATGCAGACCAGGCAAGCCTCAAATTCACAGCAATCCTCCTGCCTCTACCTCCTGAGTGCTAGTATTACAGACATGAGCCACCATGCCCAGCACTGTGGTGAGTGGTACAATTGCTGATTGTGGTATGTGGTTACCAGGGATCAAATTCAGGACCTTCCACTTGCAAGGCAGACTTATGAACCACTGAGCTAAATCCTCATCCCTGGTTTTGAATGAATAAATGAATGAATGAATTTATCTGAGACAGGGTCTCGCTTTGTAGTTCAGGCTGGCCTTGAGCTCACTATGTAGCCCAGGCCAGTCTCAAATTCACCAATCCTTCTGCCTCTGCCTCCCCAGTTCTGGAATTAAAGGCGTGAGCCACCACACCAGGCACTGTGGTGTGTGGTACTGATTGCTGGTGGGTGTGAGTCACCACGCCTGGTATAGTTATATGTGGTTACCAGGGATTGAACCAGAGACCTTGCGCTTGCTTGGTAGGCGCCAGAACCACTGAGCTAAATCTCCAGCCCTTGATTTTTAACAGGATAAAACAAATATCAATGTATTCTACATGATGAAACAAGTCCTATTTTGCAATTCTTTTGTTTAAATTATGCTTAACCTTTTCATACAAACTTAAATTTGCCTGTGCAATATACTTAAATTGGAGGGTCAAATTGTGCCTCAAAGCACAAGGTCTTGATTTCGATCCCCAGTACTGAGAAGAAACAAAAAAAGAAGTAGAGATTCTGTTCTAGTGTTCCTCCCAGGCCTTAACCCTGTGAGAAAATGAAAGGTCAGCTTTCTGAAGCATTAACAGAAGCAGATCAGCTTCCTCTCTAGGAATCTCAGACAGGCCAGAAAATAATCCAAAGCAGTGCAACCACATTTTCTCTCTCCCTCCCTTTCTTCTGAGAATTGAACCTAAGACCTCAAAATTCATTTTCAGTCATTCATTGTTGTTTCTTCTCTTTCATTCTTATAACATGCTGTGCAGAGAGATGAGACCACCCACTCAAGCTAGTAAAACATGGAGGTACAGACTTTATTATTAACCCAGGCAGAGGTGGACTGACATCAAGAGGCCAGCAGCACTGAACAAAGAAAAGCCAGGAAGCTTTACAGGGCACTAGAAGAGAAGTCTGGCACGTCTATCACGTGTAGGGGTCAGAGCAAATATTTGCAATCAGAGTCCAGGCAGCAATGGAGGCAGACATAAGCCTATTTTCAGGTGACTTGGCATTGAAAAGATGCTGTACTCTGTAGCTGTTATCTCCATGTTGGAAAGAGCCCATCCTGTGTTCTGTGTTCTATCTGCTCCGAGATAACACTGCTTTTGTTGGGCAGAAACAGCTCCTGCATTGGCTGCCTGCTTTGTTGTGGGTTTTTTGTATCTTGTCAAACTAACTTAGAATTAAAGAGCATAATCATTAACCATTTCATGACCAGGTCAAGCCTGAGAATTCTTTCTCTCCTGGGAACTGAACTTAAACACTTCAAACTCTATGCAAGGGCCAATCCTAACCCATTTTAAAATTTTTATTTTAAGACCAGGTCTCATAAATTTCCCAGGCTGATCTTGAGCTTTTGATTCTTCTGCCTCAGCCTCGCTAGGTGTTGGCCCTATAGGTGTGAGCCACCACGCCCAACTTAATGTACAGACTAGGGAGGGTGGGAATAACTGCTAAATACTGTCTTCAAATTCAGCAACTATTCTGGCTTTCCACATTGCCTCAAGGTTGTCCATGAGAGCACATAATACAGAACATAATTCATCCCCAAAATCTACTGACAATTGGCTAAGGATCTGCTTCAAACAATGCCTTAAATTCTTAACTTTTTAACTACTGCAAATAAAATAGCAATGACTCATGAAAGCCTCTGGGCCTTACTTCACTCATCCAAATTTAATGAGGTTACAAATGGGATCCGCTGAGGCCACTTGGCCTCAAGAAAAGCTCCAGGGTCGAAGAATCATGGGATCCAAAAAATACTGTAGAAAAACAACGTTCACCACTCAAACCTCCTCCCCAAGGGCACCGCACAAGCATCTGATCAGCACACAAGCCTACAACCATAAAACTGCACCAGCACAAGTGGTCAGTTGCTGAAATTCCCAGCTGCTACAGACAGAAATGTGTAAGGACACAGCCACTTGGACCATAGATTGTTATGACTGAGCACAGTATTTGGAAAGCTAAAGTTGGTACATAGTGCTTGGGCCCAAGAGCTATGAGTCCAGCCCGAGCCCTAAGACCCTGGCTAAAACACATATACAATAATAATGGTGACGTAGCTCAGCAGTAGAGCACTTGCTTGGCATGCACAAAGCTATGGGTTCAATCTCTATCACCAGAGATATTAGGAGCAGCACAATTCAAACAGTGAGAAGGTAAAAACAATCAAATAGGTTAATGGATAAATAAATTGAGGTATATCTATACAATGAAATATTATGTGGAAATAAGGAATGTAACAAAATGATTTTAGTGAAAAAACTGCATTATAAATGTAACAAAATTATTATAGTGAAAAAACTGCATCATAAAGGATTCTACACTGTGCTTCCACTTATAAAATTCTAAAAAACTGGCAAAACTATATGATAGCAAGCTGGGTATGGTGCCATACACCTGTTCTAGCATTTGGGAGTCTGAGGTGGGTATATCACAGCAAGTCTGGGCTATATAATGTTCAGGGCCAGTCTGAACTACAAAAGCAAGACTCTTTAAAAAAAAAAGCAGATAAGTGGCTGCTAAAAGGGCCAAAATTAGGGAACATGACTGATGCCCAAGAGGCCAGAGAACTTTTAGGGGAGGTAAAAATGTTCCATGTTCTGATGGAAACAAAGATTATATGACTATAAATTTGCAAAAACATCAAATTACACACAATTAAATATCACTGTACTATATTTCAATAAAAGGATTAATTTTTCTAATACATTTTTAAATTCATTAAATTTTTTTTTTTGAGACAGGGTCTTACTTTGTTGTTCAGGCTGGCTCTGAGCTCACTATGTAGCCCAGGTAAGCCCCGAATTTAGCAATCCTCCTGCCTCTACCTCCCAAGTGCTGGATTACAGGTGTGAGCCACCACATGGGGCACTGTGGTATGTGGTACTGATTGCTGATGGACCTGCGTCACCACGCCAGGTATTACTGTATGTGGTTACCAGGATTGAACCAGAGACCTTGTACTTGCTAGGCAAGTGCCGGAACCACTGAGCTAAATCTCCAGCCCTGGATTTTTTTTTTTTTTTTTTTGCTTTTTGAGACAGGGTCTCGCTTTGTAGTTCAGGCTGACCCTGAGCTCACTCTGGTGCCCAGGTAAGCCGCCACGAACTCAGCAATCCTCCTGTCTCTGCCTCCCAAATGCTGGTATGACAGGTGTGAGCCACCACATCCGGCATTGTGGTATGCGGTGTTGATTGTTGGTGGGCATGTCTCCACGTCCAGCATTATATGTGGTTACCGGGGATCGAACTCAGGACCTTGCGCTTGCGAGGCAGGCGCCGGAACTACTGAGCTAACCCTCCGGCCCCCTGGATTTATTTTTTGAGAGAGGGTCTCATTATGTAGTTCAGGCTGGTTTTGAGCCCACTATGTATCCCAGACCGTCCTTAAACTCTAGACAATCCTCCTGCCTCAGGTTGGAATTACAAGTGAGAACCGCCCAGATAGAATTTACAAAACTTTTTAAAGTATGTATTATTTTGATAATTAGATATTAAAAAGATTAATATTCAGTGATAAGTAGCTTCTATACATAATGCACTGACTAGAGGTTCTTTCATATCCACTGTACCTGGGCTCCTTTGCCTCACTTTAAGTGTCTCTGGCATAGTAAGCATCTCTGTCACTCCTTCCAAAGTCTTCCAGGGCTGCTGTCTTCTTCTTAAGTGGTGAACATACCCACTGACTATATAGACTTCAAAGACAGCCATGCTTTCCCTTGTAAATCCATGACACTCAAGTACTTTACAACAGCAACACATCCTAAGACCATCTACTTCCTTTCAGAGTCTGATTTTTATTATGTTCTCAACACTAGCAGGTTTCCATCAGTTGCATGGTTATCATCTGTTCAACTCTTGTAAACCCAAAGCAAAAGAAACCTTCAATCACAAGGAGCGCAACCAAAACACAAAGGTCCAATAAGCCTTTCCTTCACAGACCTATAAGGAAAGAAACAACATAAAATATGCCCACCATACTGGCTCCTTTTGTTACTTGCTGGATACACCTAACAAATAACTACTCAGAGCCTTCATACCTGCTATTCCCTTTGCTTCCTATCTTCCCAGATATCCTCTCCTTGGCACACTCTCTTAACTTTCTGTAACTCCATGTAAAGAACATCTCTTTTGTTTTCTGTCTTCACTATCACATCTAAATGTCACCTTTTATTGTTTTTTTCTTGAGACAGGGTCTTGCTAGGTGGTTCAGGCTGGCCTTGAACTTACTATGTAGCACACAGTGACCTCAATCTTGTGGTGATCTTCCTGCCTCAGACTTCTGAGTGCTGAGATTACAAACATGCACCCCTATCCCAGCCTTTTTTTTTTTTATTTTTTTTTTGAAGACAGGGTCTCGCTTTGTAGTTCAGGCTGGCTCTGAGCTCACTATGTAGCCTAGGCAAGCTTTGAACTCAGCAATCCTCCTGTCTCTGCCTCCTGAGTGCTGGGATGACAGGCGTGAGCCACCATGCCCGGCACTGTGGTATGTGGTATTGATTGTTGGTGGACGTGAGTCTCCATGCCCAGCAGTGTATGTGGTTTCCGGGGATCGAACTCAGGACCTTGCACTTGCTTGGCAGGCACCGGAACCACTGAGCTAATCCTCTGGCCCTCTTTTATAATTTTTAGTGTATGTGCTGCCAAAGCAAGCGCCTCTTTTGTAATTTTTAAGATAGATTCTTATTATGTTGGCCAGACTGGCCTTGCACTCCTGGGCTCAAGTGATCCTCCTGTTTTAAACCCCCAAGTACCTGGAACCACCCCAGAAGTGATAATCTCTTTCCTGAGAGCTTAAGTCACTTTACCTAAAGGTACCACTTTCCCAGCCACACTTCTTGTTGTGCCCCTGCTTTAGTTCTCCTGTATTTATCACCATTTACCATACACATATTTATCTTGTTTCAGTGCCATCTTCGCTTACAAACTCCATGAAGAGACTGACTCTTGTGCTCAGTGCTGACTCCCCAGAACCCAGGAGCACATCAGCACAGAGCAGATGCTCCACAGAACATGCTGCAATCATTACTGCATCCTAAGCACCTGCCACAGATCACACCAACTGTACAGTGAGTACTATTAGAATGAGGCACACAGCACACTTTGCAAACTGCATTCCAAACACTGATTAGTGTCTACTTTGTATTATTACTACCTTCTATGGCTACATTCATTTAGAAGCATAAATGTGGACCTGAATACTCGTCTGGAATCTGATGTGGAAACACTTCATGTAAACAAAATCACAGCTCTTTTTTAGGAGGAAGGTAACTCGTGATCTAACTTAGGACCTTGCACTTTTGAGACAGGTGTGGCACCACCAATCTAAATCCCCAGCCCGCAGTTCTTAACAAATTCTTCAGAAGTTCTTTCCTGGAAAATCAAAGGAAAATAAGACAGAGCAACAGGGTGAGGGGTCACTCTCAACACTGACAAAAGTCATCACTGGACACAGAACCAATCAGAAAAGTGTTATCTTTGATTAATCAGAAATTTGCTATTTTCTCTCTCACTTGAACCTGATACTGCTCACAGGACCAATGAGAAAGTGCTTTTTCAATTCTTTATTTGCAGTGTGGACACAATCAAAAAATGGTCTTTCCTTTCCTTTTTTTTTTTTTTTTTTGGCTGTACCAGGGACTGAACTCATCACCTTGCACTTGCCAGGCAGGCAGCAGTGCCACTGAGCTAAATCCCCACCCCCAAAAGATACTATTTCTGATCTTTCATTTACAGGAAGCCAAAGGAGTTGTTTTTTTGTTTTGTTTTGTTTGTGGTACTGGGGATGGAACTCGGGCCCTTCTGTTTCTAAAGTCAGCGTGGTACCACTTGAGCTAAATCCCTGGCCCCACCAAAGGAGTTTTTGATAGAACAGTTAATACATGTCTGAACAACAAGTAAGTGTTTGATAGAATGATTATCTAAGTATCTTATCTGCATGAAAGAGAAATAACTCCAGAATTCTAGATATAAAGACCTCTTTCTCTCATCTGCCACCAGTTTTGAGCCTTTTCACCTGCCCACTCTCTGCAAAACAATACTTCTTTTCTGCCTTCAATACATACTTTTGCTGGCTTTTCTGTGTCTTGTCCAACTGTATGCTCAGGACACCAAGAACCTGGAAAGAAGCCTCATGTGACTGTCCATCCAGTAACAAGATGACTAGCCACTAAAGAATAAAACTAAGGGCCGGAGGGTTAGCCCAGTGGGTCCGGCGCCTGCCTCGCAAGCGCAAGGTCCTGAGTTCGATCCCTGGTAAGCACATAACATATAATGCTGGGCGTGGAGACTCACGCCCACCAGCAATCAATACCACATACCACAGTGCCA
>PVIC010002018.1:0-82570 GCA_004025085.1 Thryonomys swinderianus | reverse complement strand
AAAGTTCTAGGCCAGAGACACCTCTCTCTTCAGCAGATGACAATTTCCCCTGCGTCCTGTGAGGAGCCTGGTTTCAGCACCTCAGTTCTCACTGGCCTCACAGGGGTGTGGAGAGTAATACTCAGGTGCCTCCCGGGCCCTGGCCAAGCAGGAAGTGTGAGCTCTTAACACTCTCACTTCACAGATAAGAAAACCGAAGCGGCTCGGAGAAGCGAAACCTTCTCCCGTGCCGCACTGATAGGGCAGGACTGGGTCTGCCGTCTGCAGGGCCAGGCTTAGAACTCTGTCAGCCACCCCGAAAGGTAATGGCCCTGGGGACCCTGGGGTAGTTCTCCAGGCCTCTTCTTGCCCGCAGGTCCTTGCCCTGTCCTGTGGCACCTACACCCCCAAACTAGCACATCCTGCACCTCTGCCGGGCAAGGGACAATAATCACAAAGATAAAAGGGTTGTGAGATGAAGGCCAGAGAGGCACAAATGCACCACTGAGGACCGGAAGGGAGAGAACCCAGGGTCACTGCCACATAAGTACACATAAGAAACACAAACGTCTGTGTGACAGGGCTCCTGTAGGCCAGGCTTTGACTGCCTTAGCGTCTGTGGCATCGGCAAGCCCTCTGGGCCCCCCTGTCCTCAGTTTCTCCCGTCTCCAGCCACCAGCCTGACTAGGGCAGAGTAGCCCTTAGGATCCCTCTCAGGACTCTAAACAGGCCGGTGATCAGGAGCCTCCTGAGTGCTAAAGCCCCTCACAGACCACAGAGTTAGTCTTGGGTCTCCTCGAACATGGGGGTGGTGCGTCTCCTGCGAGATGGACAGCCACAGAGGTGCTCCCCACCGCAGGAGCTGTCTGCTGAGGGCACAGTGGTCCCGGCCTCCCTTCCCCCTGGCATGGAAGCACAAGCAGACTCCTCTTCAGCCAGTCACCCCCTAAAGGTTGCCAGGTCCCTTCCAGTAAAATCTCACTGGGCTGATTCCAGGCTGCTCCCCAGAGGTGCAGAATGACCTCACATCCGGCCTGTCCCAGCTGGACAGGAGTGTTACCATGTCTCCGTGAGACCGATGCAGGATGTCTTTGTAGGGAGACAGGGTGAGGGGAAGGGAGTAATGGCCCCTCCCCTGTGGGGCCTCAGTTTCCCTGTGGGTGTGAATGTTCAGGGGCCACCCAGAGCTATCCCCATTCACCTCTAGGAGCTGTTCCCTATTGCCCGTGGAGCATGAGGAGGCTTGGGGAAAGTGGGGTGCACTCAGCTGGTCCCTCTCCCTCAGGACTTGGTCTTTGACCTGGGAGATGCTGTGAGGTGGGAGTACATGCTCTTGGGGACAGAGAAGTCTCAGCTGTCCTTGATAGAGGAAGAGAATGAACGCATGACCGATGATGACACCCTAGAAGATCTGGTGAGTCTGGATGCGTGTAGAGCTGGGGGGAAGGCTTTGCACACTGTCAGGCAGCCTGAAAAGCTCCCCTAAACCAGGTATGTGTATGGAAGGGGGAGCCAGGTGAGCCAGTTACAGATCCTTCAAAGCAGGGGGCTGGGAAGAACCTTTGTCTGATAGATGGGCAAACTGAGGTCCGGACACACCCAATGGGCCTTCCCAGGACTCCCTGTACGGGTCAGGGGAAGGCTGAACCTTGAATTTGGGCCTCCTGCACCCCTCCCTCCATCCTGTTCAGAGGCTGTCCTGCTCCTCTGTAAGCTCAGCCTCAGAGTAGGGGTGTGATGGCCTCTTTGCAGTGGCCGGACCGGAGAACCCCAGGGCCGGCCACTCTTCAGAATGTCAGTTCCAGACCCTGCAGGCCTTTCTCGCCTGTCCTATCAGCTCTTTTAAACATCACCGGCCCAGTGCTGTCCCTAATCCTGGCTCACCAGCCTCACCTGGGGCCTCCCAGGCAGCTCTGTGTGGAAAGCCCAGGAGCCCCGGGCTTTCCATGTGGCCTTGACCTGTGTGGACCTGGGCAATTGTCCTGTCTTTGGAGCCTCAGTTTCCTCATGTGTACATGAAATGGAGGGAGGCATTGTCATAGTAACATTAATAGGTATAGCAGGTGCATCAGGCTGCTGGTCTTGCCATAGCAAAGTACCCCAGCTGGAGGCTGGAACAACAGGAACATGGGGCCCCCAGTTCTGGAGGCTGGAAGTCCAAGATCAGGGGGCAGCAGGGCGATCTCTTCTGAACCCTCTCCTGGGACTGAACATGGCATCTTCTCCACATCTTCACATGGTCTCCTCCCTGCGTTTGTCTGTCCTGAGTTTCTCTCATCAGGACCCAGTCCTATGGGATTAGGGCTACGCTGACAGCCACACTAAAACTTGGCTACCTCTTTAAAGGCTTCCTCCCCATATGTACTCATCCGGCAGTGGGGCTTTAGCATACGAGTTTGGAGGGACACAAAGTTACACCTGTGTGACAGGCAGCATCCATCTGGCCCACTGAGTACCCAGCTCTGCTGTGCTGCTGAGCCTGAATACACACATTTAAATCTCCATGGCCAGCCAGCAAGGTGGTACCAGTGTCATCATCCAAAATGCTGCCCATCGTCCCCTTCTACAGAGGGAAACTTACAAACAGAGGGGCTACATGACCCAAAGGGAAAGGGACACAGGCAGCAAGTGTTGGAGCCAGGATCTGAACTTAAAGCCCTGGCTCCAAAGTCTGGCTTCTCAACAGCTATTCCCCTGGCTTTGCCTGAGAAGGAAACCCATCCTGCAGGTGTGAGGTGCCTGGCCCAGTCCTGTGACACTCCTGGAGAAGGGGTGGAGCCCTGGAGTCCGGGGGGAGGGGGACGCCTCCCTGAGCGGTAAATACGGGACACAAGCGCCCCCTGCTGGCCATGAGGTACCGCTGGGCTCCTGGAGTCCCCATATTTGGGGCTGTGGTTTGTTTCTGGGGCCCTCCCCATCCATCCTTGGGTTTGGAAACCCTGTTCCACCAAGCCTGACAGAAGCCACCTCTAGGAACCTGTACTTAGCCAGCTCTAAGATTTCTGACAGGCCTCACTGCTGACTTCTTGTCTACTCTGTCCCCGGACGGGCAGTCCTCGGAGATCAGAACGATCTTTGTGGGAGAAAGTCTCACCAAGTGTCTGTGTACCTAGCTTAATGGCCATTTGTCTAGCTCAGGCTATATTTTACAGACGGGAAAACAAAGACTCAGAGAGAACAACAGCCTGGTGTGACCCCAAAGCCCGTGTATCATTGAGCCTCTCAAGAGGGCCAGGTTTCAGTTAAGGGAGCTGAGACTTGAGTGATTAAGGGACTTGGCTGTGCAGCTGGCCCTGAGTGAGGCTGTGGCGGGCCCACCTGACTCCTAGGACAGTGGGCAGGAGCTGACTCCATATCTTGGGTTGCACTTCTGGCCTCCTCCTTCCCCAGGGAGGCTGAGGACCCCTGGCTTTGGCTGGCGGAGGCTGAAGCCAGCACCCCCTCCCCACCCCCTCTCCTCCCAGGGCAAGGAGAGTGAGGACAAGAGCTTCGACATGCCGTCCTCTTGGGTGGAACAGATCGAGATCTCCCCAGAAGGTCTCTGCCGACGCGGGTTCACAGCTCTCTCCAGAACCATCCCTGGGCTTCAAGATGGCGCCCACCAACAGCCACCCAGGCAGAGTGACATGCAGAGGCTGCCCTCCTCTCCATGCCTCCTGCTCCTCCCTGCCTCCCTCCCTCTCCCCACAGCCAGCTCTGTGGCCACAGTAAGGGCTCAATTGACACCAGGACCACTGAGGACTGGGACATATCCCTTCCCTTCCCTCAGGTGCCCACCTGGAGTGGTCGTGAGCAGAACCCACGGCAGATGGGGTGGAGTGTCAGGACCTGAGGAGGGCAGGCAGAGGTGGCAGGGGAGTAGGAGCCATATGTCCTGTGTTCATGGCTACTGACTGCCCATCTGGGAACCCCGACCACAGAGAAGGCACAGGCCATCCCTACGGGGTATTAGGAGGAAGAGCAAACAGCTGGCCAAGGTGGGCAACTAGGGAGAGGGCAGGCAGAAGAGAGACTTTGAACTAAGTTTTGTTTTTGTTTTCTTAGTTTTTGAGACAGAATCTTGCTATGCAGTGCAGGCTGGCCTTAGACTCACTAGGGAGCCAGGCTGCTTTCAAATTCACAGAGATCCTCCTGCCTCATCCTCCTGAGTGCTGGAATTATAGGCCTGTACCTCCACACCTGGGTCGGTGGGATAAATTTTTAATAGACCTGGATACAACCCAGCAAAGGCAGGAGGCAACAGTGTCCCTGGCAGAGGGATCTGCCCAGGCAAACACCTGGCAGTGAAAATGTGTGGCTGGGTACCCGTCCTCTGATCTGTGGGAATCTCATTCTTGGGCAGATGTGTGAGTACCTCCCGGGTTGCAGCTGCTGGTGGTGGCTGTTGTCTTCTTCCCAGGAGGGGCCCAGGGTCTGCAGTGCTTAGCACACATGGCTATGGGGTGGTCGAGTGGCCAGGAGAGACCGGCCCTCCCTGCCTCCGCCTGGAAGGAGAGACCCCGGCTCCTCTGTGCCTACCCATAGCATTTGAGACCTGCTGCCCGAACGGGAAGAAGGTGCTGCACTACAGGAAAGCGCAGCTGGAGAAATGGGCCCCGTACCTCAACAGCAACGGCCTGGTGTGCCGCCTCACCACCTATGAGGACCTGGAGTGTAAGGGGCAGTGCTGGCTGGGGCGGGTCAGGGCCGGGGGGCAGGAGAGCGGGATCCCTGATGTGCCTTCGACTTTGACCATGTCGCTTCTACTCTTAGTATAAATGAGGGCATCGCTGGCCTCTGTGCCTGGAGCGGTGGGAGGCTGGCTCGGCTGCAGTAAGCATCCTTGGGGCCCTCAGGTACCAAGATTTTGGAGATCAAGGAGTGGTACCAGAACCGGGAGGACATGCTGGAGCTGAAGCATATTAACTACAGCACAGGGCTGCACACCGACTACTTCCGGCCAGGCCGCCCCCAGGCTCTGCGTGGTGAGTGGAAGCCTGGTGGTGGGTGACACGTGTCTTAGCATAGCCTCTGCGACAGTGGCGTGTCGGGGGAGGAACAGCCTCCGGGTATCTGCTTCCTAAGCCAACCACACATGCACAGGGAACTTGGAGGACCCAAGGAAGTGTGGCCAAAGGCTCTGCGGGAAGGTCAAGGCCAGAGTCTCGTTCTTGCCTGGAGGTCATGGCTGGGACTGGGCAGGAATCCAGGCAGAGGGCACCCAGCGTGGGCCATGTTTAGAGCAGGGGAGGATGCTGGGTGATAAAGCCAACTGACCTCCCCACCAAAGGCAGTGCAGAGGGCAGAGTGTGCACAGCGTGGCCATGGCCTGGAGCCCATGAGCTTGGGGGTTGTCTTAGAAGAGAATCAACATCCCTACCCGGCAGCTCATCAAAGAACAATATAGAGCCAACTACATCAGGAAAAAGGAATAATCTCATTTTGTAATTGAAATTTACAAAATGAAACAAAACCAGGATGGGACCATCTGACAGCTGTCACGCCAGTAAAGATGAAAAATGGTCCTACTGGGTATGAGTGGGTATGGGAAGGAATGGAGAGTTGCTCCCTGTTATTGCTTAAGTCACCAATTGGTTCGATTTTTCTAGAGGAAAATCAGGCAAAACAGATTAATAAATAGCCTTAGATTTGAGTGTGGCTCAATGATAGAGTATGTGCTCAGCACACCCAAGGCCCAGGTTCAACCCTTAGCACTCAAAATAATCATGTCCTTAAAATGTGGCCACTTTTGGACCCAACATTCCCCTGCTGAGTCTTTGTTCTTGGCAATGCACAGTGCAGGTGGTCAGCATGCTTTTAACAACAAAAAGTTAGACACAAACTAAACACTGAGCAACAGGGAGTTGGGCCTAGCTAGCGTCCAGCCCTGACGTGGGGTCACCACATCAGCAGGCCCTCACTGGGCGTCTCCCCCTCCAGTGCACTCCTACAAGTCTATGCAGCCTGAGAACGACCGTGTCATGGAGTTCTATGAAACAGCCCGCGTGGACGGCCTGGTAAAGCGGGAGGAAACTCCTAAGACGATGGCCGAGTACTATCAAGGACGCCCAGACTTCCTCAACTACCGCTACATCCATTTCGGGCCCCGGGTCAAGAAACTCGCTGTGACCAACACAGAATCAAACTCTCGGCCCATAGTGGTAAGAGCTCACTGGGCTTGGGGACAGGCCACCATGGCACACCACAGTCCCACCAGGACACGGACAGCCCTGGCTCTGGAGTGCATCAAGACCTGTGACGTTTCCCAGGCCTTGACTACGAGCCAAGCATTTACCAGCCGCACGATCGCTGGCTGATGGGGGACCAGACTGAGCCTTCAGTCCACAGGAGTGTTACCTCCGTCTAGTTCTAGGCAGAAACACATCGTGACCAAATATGTGGGAAATCGGGGAAAATGAAAAGACAGATACAAAATAGAATGGCACCTCAGACATTACTGGATCAATAGGTTTGATCTTGAGAATCTTTTCTGACTTGACATCTGCGGGTGGGTGTGAAGGTTAGAATCCCTCTGTGACACGTGTCACATTAAATTGTGCATTTTTCTCTCCCAGTCATTACACATTATTTCACAACTGAGCGTAATGGCTGCATCCAAAGAAGCTCTAGCAGTGAGAGGTGTCTAGCGACAGAGTAAGCTGCCCGGAGGGGGTGGTGAGCGCCCCATCTCTTGAGCAGCCAAGCAGTCTTGTTGAGGGAGCTGGAGAAAGGCTCCAGCACCGTGCAGCAGGGGGAGGGCTGGGGCCCTAAGAACCCATGGGGACCCCGGAACCTATTGCAGGGTGTTCTACGTGGTCCCCAAGCGACCCCAGACTTGAGTCCCAAGTGTCTATTGCTTCTGCCCATGGAGAACTTGTGGAAAAGTGCCTCTCCTTAACCTTTGCACGTGCTGGCTCTCAGAAAATCATAGAGCGGTTCTCCCGCAACCCCACCAAGCCTGCAGACGAGGACGTGGCAGAGCGTGCGTTCCTGCTCTCTGAGGACCGCATCCAGCTGCGCTACCACTGCCGCGACGACCATATCACTGCATCCAAGCGCGAGTTCCTGCAGCGCTCCGAGGTGGACAGCAAGGGCAACAGGACCATCATGACGTCGGACATGTGCATCAGCTTCGAGGTGGGCCGGGCCTGCAGAGGCCGTGGGGCCAGCGAGAGGGGCTGGGCCCGTGTCCTGTTCCAATGACTGCAGAACTGAGACGGGTGACCCCCAGCAGTCCTGGAAGTTCATCTCTGCCCCATGAGAAGACCACAGGGACCATTTGTGGCCGACACGATTCCTCAGGGTCCCTGTCCCACTCCTTGTCAGTCCAGACCTAGACCCCAGGGACACATGCCAGAGGGGGACGATTCATTCTCCTCCCACCTTCCTTGTCAAATCCACACTCTCCCCACACATTCCCCAGCCCCTGTCTTTCACTATCTGTATTTTTATAAATGGGAAAACTGGCCCGGAGAGGTGAAGCGACTTGCTTGAGCTCACACGGCAGGAGGAGATTGCACGGGAGGGTCCCAGGCCCGCCGGCTTCTCTGCCACGGTGGTGTTTTGGTCCCAGGTGGAGCCCATGGAGCACACCAAGAAGCTCCTCTACCAGTACGAGACTATGATGCACCTGAAGAGCCAAGAGAAGCTGTCCCGACACCAGGCCTGGGAGTCGGAGCTGGAGGTGGGCCGCACGGGACAGAGGCAGGGAGGTGACGAGGCTGCCTCATCTCGCCCCGCGTCACTTCCCACTTCAGGTGCTGGAGATCCTGAAGCTCCGAGAGGAAGAGGTGGAGGCGCACACGCTGAGCATCTCCATCTACGACACCAAGCGCAATGAGAAGAGCAAGGAGTATCGCGAGGCCATGGTGAGCCTCGCTCCCAGCCCTGGCCTGGCCTGGCCTTTGACGGGCCCTCAGTCAGGATCGGGCCAGCTCCCTCCTGATCTGTGGCCGAGTCCGGGCCTGTGGCATTTGGGGAAGGAACGAAGGCCCTGCTGCTCTAGCTGCCGCCCCACAGGAGCGCGTGAGGGACGAGGAGCGCCTTCGGCAGGTGGAGGCCCAGCTGGACTACCTGGCTCCGTTCCTGGCCCAGCTGCCCCCGGGAGAGAGGATGACACGCCAGCAGGCGGTGCGCCTCAAAGAGGAGTGTCTCAGTGACTTCAAGCAGCGGCTCAACGACAAGGCCAACCTCATCCAGGCCCGCTTCAAGAAGGTGTGGCGGCCAGACCAAGGAAGGGGAGAACAGGCCTAGGCTCCCAGCCCACCACGGCAGAGAACCATGAGGAAACTGCCGGGGATGAGTTTGTCGGTGCCTGGGGTTTTCAGATGGGTTGTTCTTCTTCGCTGTTGTAGATGGAAGGATAGATGGATGGATGGATGGATAGATGGGTGGAAGGATAGATAGAGGCAGTGGAGCCTGAATAAATGGGTGGGTGGACAGCTAAACAGGGACATGGGGGGATGGACTAAGAAATGGACAGGCAGCTGGATGGGCGGGCCCACCAGTGGATTGATGGATGGACAGTGCATTATGGCAGCGCCCGATCCTTGGTCATTTCTGTGGGGCAGGCACAAACCTCATGGTTCCCATGTAGGGTGTCACTGGGTCTTCACGTAGACTCCACAAGGACGAGGGCTGGGGACAGTAAGCTTCACTTTGGAGAAAGGAAAATGGAGGGTCTGCAAATGTCAGTAACTTGTCCAGAGCATGTGGCTGACCCTGGTCTGAACATCCTCTAAACATGACCTCTATCCAAGGCTTACTGAGCCCGCTGTGTCTGCCTCTTTGGCTTGTGGAGGGGTGGCCGGCCAACCCCCATGGGGCTGTCGGGTGACCAGCGGGATGGTAGCCTGGGTGAGGGTCAGCACTCATTACCCCGGGCCCCCCTGTCTGTCTGTGGCCACAGGAGAACCAGGAGCTGCAGAAGAAGAAGCAGTGGTACCAGGAGAACCAGGCGACCCTGACTCCAGAGGACAAGGACTTGTACCTGAGTTACTGCTCTCAGGCCATGTTCCGCATCCGCGTCCTGGAGCAGCGGCTCAATCGGTGAGGGGGTGGGGCTGGAGAGGACCTGGAAACTGCCCTCTGGCAGCCCCTGATAACCCCTCATTCCACTCCTTCCTCTCTTTGCTTCAGGCATAAGGAGCTGGCCCCTCTGAAGTTATTGGCACTGGAGGAAAAGCTCTACAAGGATCCCCGCCTGGCAGAGTTCCTCAAAGCCTTTGCTTGACCCCGAATAGGCCTGTGGGAGAAATTGCCTGAGACCGAATGGAAGTCCACCCGGCTCAGCCCTGTGCACACTACACCCCACCGATGACCGTCCACTTGGACCTGGCCTCAGCACCTCCAAACTCTCCTAGTTCTCCTGTAAATAAATACACTTTTTATTTGTCATTTGTGCCTCAGATGCATAAGGTCCAGCCCATCTTTTCTCCTCCCCTTCTTTACCTGTGGCCTGGGACCACCCCCTTCCCACCCACCTCGGCCATCTTCATTTGCTTCCTTGTTTCTTGGTCAGAAGGTGAACTGTTAGGCCTCCAGACGGTAAGGTGGCCCCGCTCCCAGAGTGGGAACGAAGGCCAAGCTGCCCACCCCAGAACTCAAGGGCTTGATGCAAAAGCCAGGGCCTGAACTCCTCTTCCTCTTCTTCTTGTTTATCCATCTATGAAATGGGATGGCACTGCTGTCTTAAACAAGGCTTATGAAGCATAGAGGGTGGCAATGCCACCCAGAAAGCACTCACTAAATGTTTGCTCAAAAAAATGATACAGGCAGGTGTGGTGGGGGCACACCTGTAATCTCAGCACTCAGGAGGCTGAGGCAGGAGGGTCACCGAGAGTTCGAAGCCTGCCTGAACTACACAGAGCGACCTTGTCTCAGAAAGAGGAAGGGGGCACAGTACATGAAAATCAAATGCCTTCGTCACCAGGGAAGTGAAGTGGCACTTTACATGAACCAGTACAAGTGCTGGCAAGGCTGTAACAAACTCAGGGCGGGAGGGGGCATGCTTCTGCCACACTAGTCAAAAAGGCCGGTGGGTCCTCCATCTTTCCAGAGCCCTCTACCTTCTCACAAGGCAGGCGTCTGTCCCCCGCTTCTTTTCTGTTTTCCTTTTGTAAACCTGTCCCTATAATCCTTGCTTGCGGCTGGGTTTCCGAACCCTGGTGAGCTGCTCAGGCTGCAGAGCAAAGCTGCAGACACACAAACCCCTAATAGAGCAGAGGTAAAGGTTAGTCTTGTTTATCAACTTGGCTGGTTCGAGAGACAGGTAGATTAGTAAAGCGCATTTGTGGGAGTGTGTTGGTAGGGCGTGGCAGCATGCGCCTGGGACTATGTCTGTCCCTGGCCTCTTTCTCTCTGGCCCTTCCTCAGCCACACTTTCAAGGCTGTGTGGGGAGAGCAGTGTTCCTCACTGTACCCTTCAGCGTGGTGTTTCTGCCCTGAAGCCACCTTTCCATGGACTGAAGCCATGTTATGTGTCAGTACAGCAGGCCCTCACGTTATGAGGGGCCTGACATACAAACGACTTGGGCTAATCAGGTTAATGAAAGATTAATCTTCCTGTTGTGATCTATAGTGTGTACCAGTAACCACCCAGATCTCAGCTCTATTATTACCAACGTTCCCTCAAGTTTGTAAGTTAGGGGTCTGTTGTATTTGGTTCAAGCAATGAAAAGCCAGCTAGTGCAGTTGTCTTGAGATTTTTTTTTTTTTTTTGGTTGTCCTAACTGGTTAGAAGAATGCTACTGGCATCTAGTGGGAAGAAAGGAGGGGTGTGCATCCTACAAGGCACATCAGAGCCCCCTACAACAAAGGATACCCAGCCCCAAATGCTAAGAATGGAGAGGTTGCTACAGAGTAATGAAAATCAATGAGCCACAATTATATTGGCATGACTTGAATTTCTCAAATGTAAAATTATTGGAAGATTCCAAATACAATAAAGTATGCACTGTATAAGTCCATTGGGTAAAGCACAAAAACAGGTGAAATTAATGAATAGCTAAAAGGACAGTGGTCATTTTTGGGGTGTGAGGGTTAGTGACTGAAAAAAAACATCAAGGGATGTTCTACATCTTGCCTGGGATGGTGGTGTTTGCAAAAACTCACTGCTCTTGCACAGCATGTGTTACTTGGGCTATATGTACTATTCTTCAGTGTTTTAGAATGCATGTCATGAGTCGAATCAAGTCTGTAGACCTACCTTCCACTTAACAAGAAATTCAGGGGAAGTGCAGGGAAAATTATACCAAAAAGATAAATCCAAATGGGACAATCATCAAGGGAAAAGGCTTCATTTCTGTAAGAGATCAGTGGTGTTAAAATAAAAAGGTTGAGAGAAATAGAATGAACTTTAAAAAGCCAAGTGTGTTGAATCTTGATGGGCTCCTGGTGAGATAATTTAGATGAAACCCAGGGTTTCTAGGCAAGTACATTACCACAAAGTGACACATCCAACCAGGTTCCTACTAAAAAAAAAAAGTGTTAAGTATATTTTTGGGAGTGACTGAGAAGTCACATTTCTTAGGAATAGTATAACAATGGTTATGTAGTACAAGGAGCTTATTTTAAAGAGCTACATGCTCTGGAATGAAATGTTACCTACTGGTAAGTGTCAAAATCTAGGTGGTAGCATACATGGTATCCTTTCAAATTTCCTCTGACAATAAAAGTTGGGCGGGGGTCATTCTTCTAAGCAGTTGTTTCAATAATTCCCGAACAGAACCACATATGGGGTACGTGGATACTCTGCCTCTAGTGTGGCTGCTGGTGGTGGTGGGGTACAGTCAAACAGGAAATCCTCACGCTTTGGTTTTAAGAACAAAGGTTCCAGTCCTGGGGCCCTTCCGGCTATGTGATTTTTTAAATCTTTTTTCATAATTGTGAAATATGTACATTTTATATACACATCACGATCACATACAACATTGTGAATTTGTACCAGTATATGACGGCTTAACTCATTTTTTCCCATTCCCCTACCCACCCTACAACCCCCACCGCCTATGTACATAAGCTTTGTTTCCCTTTTTCTTTTTTTTTTTAACCATCGGTTATGTGATTTTCTACAAGCATTTTAACTGGAGCCTCAGTTTCTTCATTTGTAAATGGGAATAGGAATTTCTACCCCTAAGAGTTCTAGGGAGCACTTAGGCCAAACGGCCGTACCTGCGGTGTATGAGTGCAGGAAAAATCCGTGCGGCTTAAGAGTCTTCTTTCAACCAGGGCCACGCACCCTAGTTCGCGATCCCCGCCAGGTGGCCGTGCACCTTGAACCTAGCTAGCTAGAATCAGGTGTTCTTTCAGCCGAGGGCTCCTGCACGGGTACTCCCACCAGCGTTTGGATCTAACACGAGGAGCAAAGTCCTTACACCTGGGAGGTACCGCCTGCAATTAAAGGGAGTGAAGGGGCAAAATGCTAAGGATGTTTCGCCCCATTCCAAGATGGAAGACCTTTGGCTTCACAGTGCTCTCGAACTCTCCTTCCCATTGGCTATTTGAGAATTGGTTTCCCAACAATGCAAGCGCTGACTGGTCAAGCTAAGACGGTTACTAAAGTGATTGGCACAGTTGCCGTTGGAGGGCAGCTACAAATTTTTCAAAAGCAAACTACGTTCAAGGAAGTGATGAGAAAGCGTGTAGTAGAGGCGGGACCAAGGAAGTGGCAGCCCACATTGGTTCTTTAGAGACCCAAGGGCGGCTCTTGAACGGTTCCTTCTCGTGATTAAAAGGAAAGAGGAGCGGGTACCTATGAAAAGCGACAGAAGAGCCTGCTTTCATTGGTAATCCTAGAAAGAGGTGGAGCGTCGGCCGCAGCTGATTGGTGAACTAGATGAGGTGGGCGTGGTTTCAGGCCAGAGGTTTTGTTGTGAGGGTCGGTTGTCAAGCAGCGGCCAATCAGGGCAGGGGATGGAGGCAAGTAGGGGTCGCTCTTGGAGCTGATCCTCGGCCTCCGGAGCTGAGCTGCAGGTAGAGTGGGCAAGGGGCCGAGAGAAGATGGTCCTATGGGCCGGGCCAAGCCACGCGGGGCTGACCTGGCTGCGGGAGAGAGTTCGGGCTGCAGAGAGGGTAGAACCTATATTCCTCATGGCACGAGTAGAGGGAGGATCTGGCGAGGCTGAGGGATCAGCCCCAGCCCTTAAGTCGAGCGGGGCTGGCCTGGGAGCCGGAGGGGGAAAGCCCAGGAGGCCGGAAGCGGAGCTGGAAGTCCGCAGGAGGGTGGGTAATGAGTATGAGCAGTAGAAACAGGAGCGCGAATGAATGGGAGACACCAGTAGCGGCATCGAAGTAAGAGAACAGAATCTGGGAAAGGGAATGCAGGGGAGATGCTCGTGGGAAAGAGGTGAAGTGACTATGGGAAGAGGGTGAGAGACTGCATGAGGTGACCTTTTAGAGTTGGGGAGTCATAACGACTCACACCCAAACTAGAGCTCAGCTCCCAGCTCTGTCTTTGGGAATTTAAAGGGCAGGTGTAGTTCCCTTCCCAGGAGCCAGGAGGTTGGACCCTCGCAGTCCTCTTTGAGACTGTCACCAGAGAGGTTTTCAGTGGTTGTCACTGGGCTACCTTTAATAGACCCCTACACTTCGCATCTGACTCCAGCCCCCATCCTATACATGAAATAAAAGTGTGATTCCCAGGAATCCATGAACTGCAGACACCTGGTCGTCCCCACCCTGCTGCAGCTGCTGCACATTAGGCAGCCTCCATCCTGGGGACGGGAGGGCCTTCTTTTGCTCTATTCTGCCTGAGTTGAGCCTTCTACAGATTCTCAAACCCGTTTTGCAGTGCAGCTCCTGGCTCTGGTAGCTTTGGAGGGTATCACTGTTTCAGGCCGCCTCAGTGATGATCCAGGGAGCTGTTCCTCATATTAAGTGTTTCCTAACAAGCCATCGCCTCTGTTTTCCAGCCAAATGTTGAACTGAGATGGCTCAAGGCTGACATTATATGATCTGGGATCTTGACAGATGTCCACAGTCTGCTGCTCTTGCTACTGTGGATGATTTAAAAGCCTGGATGTGTGGGAACTCCTTGCCAACTTGATTGGTGGATCTGGGGGGGATCCACCCCCCACCCCACGAAGAAAGCACCATCCATTTTGTAGGTGAAGCTTTGGGTACCAGTCCCTGAAGGATGGCCACCCCTGTGGTCACCAAGACAGCCTGGAAGTTGCGTGAGTAGTTTTCATTTTTCTTCTTACCCCCTTCATTCTGTTAGCTCTAATTGCTGGCCAGCTTGCACCTACAGTTTTATCTCTTCTTGGAAGACAGAAAGATTCCCTCCCATCTTGTTAGATAGACTAAGATAGAAATTATAACTGGCACCTGTTAGATTGGCAGTGACATTTAATAAGTGACTTAACCTTTCTGAGGCTCAATTTCCTTAGAGATAATCACACCTAACATTCTATAGTTGCTATGAGATTCAAGTAAAATCATGAACATGATACAGCACTTAGTGTAGGATTTCCAGGTAGTCTGATAAGGAAGAATGGGTTGAGAAATCCTGAGATATTCTAGGCATTTTGTATATCTTTTGAGTCAGACTTCCGTGGCCAGGTGAGAGTATCTTGGGATAAGGATAGAACGGGCTGTGGTATCTGTGCACAGCCCTGCCATCATGCTGTGCTAGTGGTTCTGAATGCTTTGATCTAAGGCCCTTTATACTCTTAAAAATTATTGAGGGCCTCAAAGTGCTTTTCTTTGTGAAAATCACAACTATGAGCATTTGAAACATTTCTGGGACTTTTAAAACACAAGAATATATAATCAAATGTGACACTGATGATGTTATCACATGCCATGTATCTTCTAGAAAACTCTACCATATGCTTGTGAGCAAATGAGAATACAAAAGCCAAATACCATGTATTATTATGGAATGGTTTTGTCTTTTTGGGGTCCAAAAGGACCTTGAGGGTCCCAAGGGCTCCCCAGACCTGCTGTACATTTTGTCACCACAATGGGCCCTATCCCAACTGCCTCTGATTGGTGTAGACCTGGTGTAGTCCACCTGGTCACTTTCTGCTGCACAGTCCCTCAGGAGCTGGAGGTAAAGCTCCACCCTTTTTAAATCATGAGACTCTAGGCAAAGAGTTTGCCAGATCTGAGTTTCTTCATTTGAAGAGTGAGAGGTGTGAGCTATTTTCAGATTGTTTTTCAAAGCTCTAGGGTTTATGAAGAACCCTTTTATGGTTCCCCAAGGAGGACATACTGTGCCCAGACTGTCTTTTTGTTTTATCAGGATTATATATTCATCACTTAAACAGCTGGTCTTTCCTGTACATGAGCCAGTAAAAGAAAAGATAGACAAAGTCACTATATAATGGGAGTCCCTCCTAGGGAGACCAGCAGGCAGGAATTGAATAATCACATCCACCTATTTCCAATCCTTCTCTAATTCCATGCTGGTGCATGTGCTTTCAGTTAATGGGATTTGAATAGCAGGTGAGGCAGGAATACATGAATAGCAAGCGCAAAGGCCTCGCAGCAGGAAGCTTGGTGTAAACAAGGACTTCAAGGAAGCCAGGACCTGTGCCACAATGGCAGGGAGAATGAGGGGCCAGGTGATGCTCTGTGGGGCCTCCTGTCGATAACCCAGCTGAGGATTTGACCTTGTCTTAAAGGCAAGGCTAAGCCCTCAATATACGCAACAGGAAGTGATGTGATGTGACCAAGTATATTGGACTCTGAAGATAATTTTATGTGCATGGTGGTTTCCATAGCTAAAAGAGTCAGGTGCTTGAAGCCATATGACCTCTGGCTCCTTGAGGCTCTCGAGTCTGAGAAGGATCAGAAGATATTTGGTCGTCTTGAGTTGCTGATGCCCAGTTCTTTGCCTCTTCCTTCCGGCACACAGATCCTCAGCTCCTCTGGCCAGAAGGCAAGGTGTTCTCCAGCTTTGGAGTCTGGGAAACTGCTGAGGGCCTGTGCCCAGGGGCAGTACAGAAGCTGTCAGTTGGTCTTCCAGAAGACATGATGAGGATTTCAATCTTTTGGCATTAAAATCAGGTCCCAGGCATGGGCCACCATTAGTTGGTGTCCTTCAAGCCAAACTGAAGGGGTAGCTTTTAGCCATGGCCCACACCACCTCCACCCATCTGGTCAATTGTTTAGAGAGGAGCCCTTCCCCAAGCCTGTGCCTTTTCCAGCTCCTTACGTGGTCCAGGGACTTTCCAATCTCATTGGTATGGAGGCAGGAGACTTTTCTCCTCATTCCCTGCAGCCTTCCAGGGAAATGCTTGTGTTATGAACTCATGGCTATGGTCCTCTAGGGTTAGCCAGAACTTCCTGGCCAAGTATAAGAGCCAGGGCAGGTGATGGAGGCCTCCAGGTGGGTCCGGAGAGAGGACAGTGCAGACAGGAAATGGCCTCTGAGCAAGAACGGGGCTCAAGTCTCGAGAGCAGTGCTTAGGAAACAGGTACATTGTTGTCTTGCTATGTTGAGCAGAAGCTTTTGAGCACAAGTATCTGTGACCAGGCCTCCAGAATGTCCCTATAGTGTCCATCTGTGAAGCTGAGACGAGCACTTGGATCAGATGGCCAATGTCTGAGCTCTCTGGGAGTGCCCGTCCTTGATGGACTGGGTGCTCCCCTAGCCAGGCCCTCCCAGGAAACACAAGCCTCCAACCCCTAAACACCTTTGTTAGCCCTTCTGAGCAGGACTACCAAGCATTCCTGGCCCCTCTCCAGCCTCCTTGTGGTCTGCAGCCTGCATTAGAGCCATTCTGGCAGGGTGGAGTCTGATCTGGGGCGGGGGATGGGCCCTGTGGAAAGCTACAACACCTTTCTCCTCCGCATCACCAGGCCAGCCTCCCAGCTGCCTCGGGGCTTTGGCACCTTGGGGTTTTCCCTCACCTCTGTGGGGAGACCTGTCTTTTCTCCTCCTCCTTCCTTGGAAGAGCTCACCTAGGGACTGACTGGGAGGCCCGGGCCGCCTTTTAGGTCCTTGCCCTTGTTTTGTGCCTCACAGAGCCCTGACAAGGCCCCAGTAGCTGCCCACAGGTCTCATCTCCATTTTTGTCTGGTTAGCTCTCCCTACCCGTCTACCTGTCTGCTGCCTTCTGTGCCACCTTAGGGATGTCATGGCCCCTCTGTCTTGCTGACCAGCTCTTATCCTGCTAACAGCCACAAGCACCCACTCCCTACGAGGCAGTTCAGGGCCATGTTCCCAGCGCATAGACGTTCAGTGCCCCATGGGCAGCACCATTGTGCTTGGCCTTCAGAGCTCAAGCCATTTCTTTGAGGCCACACAGTGGTACCTAGTGAAGCTCAGACCAGCTCCTGTGTTAGACCTACACAGGCCACAGCCATTGTATCAGTTTTTACTTCTTTTTGAAGTAAAAAAAGAAGAAATAATAACGTTCGGTGTGTATCCATCCTTGGCATCTGTGTAGGATTGGCTCCAGGACCCCGGTGCTCAGATATCGAGGTCCATGGATGCCAAGTAGCTCAATAAAATGCTGGTTTGCACATCCCTGAGACGTGTCCTCCTGTGGACTTTATGTCACTCTAGGTTAGTTAGTACCAGATATAGAGTGAGTGCTATGTAAATAGTTATTACCCTATATTATTTAGGGATAATGACAAAAGTCTGTACTTGTTCAGTACAGATGCATTTTTTCCCCAAATTTGTGTATGTGGTACCAGGGATCGAACTTGGGCCTTTGTGCTTCCAAGGTAGGTACAGTACCACTTGAGCTAAATCCCTGGCCCTTCCCCAAATGTTCTTAACTGTCAGTTGGTTGAGTCTGTGGTGTGGAGGATCCAGCCATCTGTGTTGTCAGTGTATATTGCCACTTACTGTGTATATTGCCACTTACTGTGCGTAAAAGGGGGAACTCAGAAGGCCTGGAGGCAGGACCAGAGTGATAAATCTGAGGCTCAATAGTCTCTCAGTCCTCAGGGCGTCAGGTTCCACAGCTGGTGGCCAAGCATACCTGCTCTTCCTCCACTTGGGCCACCCAAGCTCTCTGACGGGCTTATCTCCGCTTTTCCATGTAGAAGAGATTGTTGCCCATGCCAGCAATGTGTCCTCACTGGTGCTGGGCAAAGCCTCGGGACGGCTGCTGGCCACAGGCGGGGACGACTGCCGTGTCAACTTGTGGTCCATCAACAAGCCCAACTGCATTATGGTGAGTCTCAGGGTGGCGGGCAGGGGAGCAGGTGACTGCTCGGGCACCACAGAGCACAGGACACACATGCCCTGGAACCAGCCTGGGCAGGGAGTAGACACAGCCCACTGGCACGCCACCCATGGCTGTCTGCTCAGGAAGGCCCAGGATGGCTGGGACAGTGGCTGGCTCTCAGTCACCTGGCTGTGGGACAGAATTGGAGCTTGCATGGGAAATCCAAATAAGCCCCTGGCCTGTGGCTGAGCCAGAAGGCTTGTTCCTCCTGCCTCCCCTCTTAACTGTGTGGAGAGGGTCATTTTGATTCCTTCCCAACCTCAGGGCACAAAAAGGATTTGCAGGGACCCCGCTGGAGCTGGTGAGGGGGCTAGTTCTTTAGGAACAGCTTTTCCTGGTCATACAACCAGATGCGAAGCTAGAAAGTGCCTGGCAAAGCAGGACAGAATAAAAGGAGAAACATAAAATTAATGACAGACAGTTCTATTTTCCAAGACCGGTACAGGTGGTATTTTGTTCTGTGCCTTTCTAGGTGTTGAAATATGCAAATACTTGCAGACACATACAAAAAAATATATCTTCCAATTACTTATTACTATCTTACTCTTGTGTAACCTGGTCTTTTAGAAATAACAATGTTGTGAGAATTTTCCTATGTCAACAAATATTCTTTTACGACACGATCTTTAATGGCTTCCTGGTATTCCAGTGTGGAGATGAGCTGTAATTAAATTCACCATGCCCTGTTATCAGCAAGAGGCTGAGTCCGGGTTTTTGGCTCTGCTAACCCACACTGGTGAGCATCCTCGTCTACTCAGACCTGCAGTGGGTTGGTGATCACTGTATTTAATCCGAGGGTGTGTGCTTTTTAAAAAGCTTTCAAAACATCTTGCCAAATTGCCCTCCAGAAACCAATGTACATTCTCACCAGCAGCATAGGAGCCCGCCGCCCCCATCCTTGCCAACAGAGGGAATTATTCTTTTGAGTCTTGATCAAATAAACATAAAGAGAAAATGGTGGGAGGTGACATTTATCACTTCAGTGCTTCTGTTAGACTTACGCAGGCCACAGCCATTGTGTCAGTCTTTACTCAGACAGACTTGAGATTCAGTTTTGATGTTACTTTGCAGTGTCCAAGGGTTCTTTCCCCCTGAAATGCCAGTTCCATATACAAGTTGAAAGAAATAATCAGAAATAGGACATCAACTGACCAATGCTCTTTTCCCCCAGTGCAGAATAGTGAAGTCAGGGGTCTGGCCCTCAGATAGCACATGCAGCCTCCAGGCCCCAGCTGATTCTATCTTGTATCTGTCTCCTCACTTGCCGTGTAGCCCCTACCCTGGCTGTAGGTACCCACAGAGCCACTGAAGTCTTCTGCCTGGGAATCTATCTCCTTCATTTCTTTGTTTACCTTTGAGTAAATGGGATACTCATGTGGCTCAACATTGAAAAGATAGTGAGCAGTAAAGTCTTTCTCTCTCCCGACTCCCTACTGGGTCCTTCTAGACTTATTCTGAATACAGACAAGCAAATGTATTCTCTGTTCCTACTCCTTCTCTTTTACACAAAGGGCATCATACTGTATATACTATTCTCCATCTTTTTTCACTTAAAAATCTCATGGAGATTAACCTCTTAACAGATTTAAAGCTTTGCCTTATACTGTGTGGTGTATGGGGTTGAACCCAAGGTCTTTACACTGAACTACACCTCTAGCCCTTTTTATTTTTGGATACTGTCTCCCTAAGGCACTTAAGTTGCCCAGGCTGGGGTCGAACTTGCAATGATCCTCTGGCTTTAGGCTCCCAGTATGCTGGGATCACAGGCATGTACGACCACACTCCACTGGCTCATTCGTTTCAGTGGCTAGTTTTCCACTGCACGAGGGACAGTGGACACCAACACCTAATCAACAAGACTCACTGCAGCAGATAACCTTGGATTTGTGTTGTTGCTTGGTCTCGCCCATGGCAAGGGCTAGCTGCTCAGCATGGAGTTGATGGTTAGAAGGAAATGTGCCTTTCTAATGTGGGTAGTGTTTGTCTGGTTCTGCTCTGGGGTATTTCTACCCATTCAGACCCCTGCCACAGCTGGGTAGGAGTCAGGCTGCAGGTAAGTGTTGGGCTTTGGAGGTAGATCTGCTGAGGAGCAGGCCCCTTCCCCATTTCTCAGTGGCAATGTCCTCTTAACAAGCAGTGATGGAGTTGCCATTGTGCCTTAGGAAGTCCAGCACCAGGCAGAGGATGGCAGACATCATGGACTCGGTTTCCAGCCTCCTCCCCAGAAATGCTGGAAATGCTGCCACCCACCGTCCTCAGAGGGGCCGCCAAGTGCAGCCCAGCCCAGCTCTGCCCACTCCGGGTGGGTGAGAACCCACTTGTCCTCCAGCAGAGACGCTCCCAGGCCCCCTGTATTCTATCTACAGCAGGATCCCTGCCTGGGCCAGGCAGCCCCTGAGCCACGATCTCAAAGGAGGGCAATGAACCCCCCCATGGCTTCCCTGTTGAGTACAGTGCCAGGCAGAGTAGAGATACAAGCAGCCTAGGCAAAGGTCATTTGGATTCAGGACCAAAGGATCAGTGTCCCTTCTTTATCTTTTTTTAGACAGGGTCTTGTTATATAGTTCCAGCTGACCTTGAGTTCACCATGTAGCCTGGGCTGGCCTGGAACTCACTGCTATATTCCTGCTTCAGCTTCCCTGGCATTACAAGGCGTGCACCACTATGCCTGGCTAAGGCCCTTTTTTTGTCTCGATGGGCTGCTCCCCTTCTTTTCTGTTGGTGACGCCCACACCAGGAACACCAGGGGAGGTGGTTGGCGGATGACTGGGATTTTGCTGTCCTATAGTCCTGGCAGCTGTGGCTGCGAGAAATGGCTGTGCAGAGACCGTCTGCGGGAGGGCCAGGGCGTGGCCCTGTGGAGCAGCCCCCGTCCCTTAGCCCCTCCTCAGTGGAGACTTTCCCTGGGACCCCAACTATGGGACAGCAGCTGGCGGGGTGCCCCTGCAGTGCGCTGAAGCTCCCGGCCTCTCTCCACAGAGCCTGACGGGTCACACGTCCCCCGTGGAGAGCGTCCGCCTCAACACCCCTGAGGAGCTCATTGTGGCTGGCTCGCAGTCGGGCTCCATCCGCGTCTGGGACCTGGAAGCTGCCAAAAGTAGGCCCCCGTCCTCACTGACACGCCTGGTTCATTCTCGGGCTTGGGCCGGGTTGCACTGCTTTTCCATCCAGCCAGATGATGCGGTAGCCCCTGGCTGGTGGCCTGGCAGCGGCGTGGGCTGCTGTCGCCTCAGCAGCTGGCACTGATGGGCACCGAGAATGTTTGAATGAACAAACCATGGGAAGGGCAGATGCACGGGTGGGAGGCTGTGGATTTGGGACCTGGGAAGATGTCACTGGGGACCCTGCAGGACACATGGGTGAGTGGGTGGCTGTGTGGGAGGAGCTGTGCAGAACTGGGGTGTAGGTGCCCCCCTTGGGGCGGCCCCCTCTGCACTCCGCTTGGTTACTGTAGGGACACATGCCTCGGGCACCTGTGTCATCTTTTGCTTATAATGTTTGTCTTAATTTAGTTTTTCTTGATAGAAATTTTAATGTGTGATTTAGAGTCCAGGGGAGATGGTTCTAGAGTCGGTCATGATGGAAAGAGGAAGCTTTGCCCCACTCCTCCCCATTCTCCAGACCTCGCCTTTCTGTCCTTCACCTGTCATTGCACCAGTGGCATCCACTTTTCTAAATGACAGGTGACACTGCAATCCTTTTTTTCTTTTCCTGAACAAATACTTCTGCTGTAGGAGATGAAGGTTTGGTTCTCACAGCCATCCTAATCCTGTTGTTCACATTTTTCTGCCCCTCTTTCCAGTATCACCATCTAAGTGGTCAGCATTTTGTTTGTTTTGTTGTTGTTTTTTTTATTTTGGAGATAGGGTCTTGCTGTATTGTCTAGGCTGGCCTCAAATTCATAGCGATCCTCCAGCCTCAGCTTCCCAACTGCTATCAGTTCAGGGCCCCCAAGAGTCTTGCTTTCCTGGCAGGTGGGCTGCCATTGTCACAGGGCAGCAGGCACAGCACTGTCAACGCCACTAATTTATCAGAAGAACCTGGAGTTCTGAGCATTTATGTGGAATCCACCCACTTCTCAATGTTGCCGGCTGATTTGGTGTGTTCTGTAGGACATGCCACAAGCCAGCATGTGACTCACAAACGGAGCTTCTTTTCTTGCCACTCTGGGTGTACCAGGCAGGAGATCATCTCCCATGAGTCTGGGTTTTGGCGGGGCTGCCTTTGCCAGACATCCCCTTGTGCCTGGCTGAGCCTCACAGCCTCTTCTGGGTCTTGCCTCTGGCCCATGGCCATGGCCACAGCCATGCAAACCCAGGGGTGAGGTGCATTCCGCCCCAGAAGGGCGGTGGTCTTATGCAATAATCTTCAGGAAAGACAGTGCCCTGGACCTCAAGTGACATCTGCCCATCCTGCAGTCATCTATTGAAAAGCAACAGGACCCCAGGACCCCTTGAGGACAAACGGGCTGCACGCCTTGCTCATTGGCATGTGGCCCTGTGCTCAGCCCTCAGGACCAGGGCTGTTGTGTTCAGGCACCTTTGGCCTCAAGTAAAATGCAAGGAACAAGCCCAGGATGGGAAGGCGGCCAGCTTGGGTTTAGGGCAGCCACCCAGAAACCTCTGCAAGGACCTGAATCCCAGCACAAGACCATGCCCAATTCCCTGAGGCACAAGGGACCAGAGGGTGAAGCCAAGAATGCTGTGTCCCTTCCCAAGCCGCATCAGCCACAGTACTTCACTCATAAGGGAAGCATGAGTGATTCACAGAAGAGAAATAGATACTAAAGACCTCGGCTTCCAGGGCGCTGGGTCCAGCTGGCTGCTGCATGGGAGCTTGTCCCCCCACACACCTGCTTTGTAGTGGGGTGGGCCCTACACCCTGTGTTTGCTAAGGTTCCAGTAGATTCTGGTGCAAAGCCAGGCTGGCAGGGCCTTATCTAGCAGAACCTGCGTTTGAATCTCCTGTGCTCTCCACTCTGCTGCCTGCTGCCTTGAGTTGGGGGATTCCCAGAGGGCTGAGAAGCTGGCCCTCAGCAGTGGGGCTCGGACCTCAGGCCCCATTCACCACAGTGTGACGGTGACAAAAGGCCAGGTACGGACGGGGCTCTGAGAGGGTCCCCTCCCCCGTCATGGTGGTCCCTTGGAATCAGCCCACTGCTGGAAGATTCAGGCAGAGGCTGGGAAGTCGTGCATGGGGCAGATGCACCCGAGTGCCCCCTACTCTGCAGTGCCAGGATCCTCTCACCAAGTCCAGACATCTCCCAAAAAAGTTGAGCGAGCAGGGGCAGAAGTCAGGCCCGAAGAATGTGGTCCTGCCGGCTTCTCACAGCCAGAAGGTGAGGGCGGGCCAGCCAGTGGATCCCACAGAAGGTAGCAGCTGGCCCACATGGGGGAGGGACCTGCCACAGCCTCACAAAGCACGGCGGGACTTCAGGCTCTGGCTGGGGGATCCAAAGTGGGTGGCATGTACTTGAGGCTCTGTAGCCAGCACAAGTGTGCAGAGCATTGCAGCAGAAGGCAGCACAGAGCAAGAGAGGACGGAGGCCTGGAGCTGATGTGGCTAAATTGGACATTCACGGGACAAACGTTGCAGGTGCCTAGTCACACTGCCCTGGTATGAAGGGCATAGTCCCCTACTGCAGAGGGTATGGAGGCTACATGAAGCAGACCCTGTCCTTAAGGCAGAGGTGGACAGCAGCTACTTTTATTGTGCAGTCACCCAGGCCTGCCCTGGGCTTGTGGCCCCAGCACCGACTCCTCCTTTGCGGGAGAAGCACACTGTGAAGGTCTCTGCTGAAGGGCAGAGCTGGCCCCGCTTCTGGCCCTGCACACTGCTCTTGGGCCCCAGGCCGGCAGCTGCGCTCTGCCTGCTTCCTGGCATGGTCGGAGCGACTCAGTGACCTAATGCAGTGACTGCTCCACCTGGCAAGCCCTGCAAGTGTTCTCTAGATGTTCTGGGCCCAGGGAGGTAGCAGGTGGCCATAGCTCTGGGTGGTGCCTTGTCACTGAGGCCAGAGAGGGAGAGGCAAGATCCATGTTCCCAGAGGAGAAGAAAAGAAAGTTCCAGCGTGGAAGACAGACAGGAATGTAACTGGGACTTAGCAAGCACTTGGTACATGCGCAGCCCATGCTAAGCACTTCCTTTTCTTACTTGGTGCTGATGATAGCCCAGCGTGAGGCTCGGAGAGTGAGTATCCAAGGTCACACAGCAAGCAGGGAGCGGAGCCGGGACTGATCCCGGTTTCTCCTGTCTCCTGAGCCCGGGCCCAGTGTCACAGGAGAGGGAAGAGCACACAGTAGACTTCAGTTGACCCCCAACTCCGATCTTACTTCTCCTGCGTCTGAAGTGCCACATGTGGAGTCTTGAACACTCCCTGCCACAGAGAACTTGTCTTATTCCACCTTCATGCCAACCTCAGCTGGACTGGCTGGTCTCCCACTCTGTGGCCCCAGCACTTGTGGGCTGATCAGTGTCATCCAAACAGCAGAAGTAAAAATCTTTCCAAACCCAAGACAAGGGGCCGGCATTTGGCTCAGTGCGCCTTCCTTGCAAGTACAAGGTCCTAAGTTCAATCTGCTGTACTAGGAGGAAGAAAAAAGGGCAACACAAGTGGAACAGATTGAAGTGGTGCCACAGGATGCCTGAGAGAGCACAGCTTGCCACTAGGCTGGGCTGGGCTTGGCCACGGGGCTGCCTGCAAACCTGAATGGTGGCAGATGTGGCTTCTGTACAGAGATAGGCAATTGTTGCCAGTCCAGGCCATGTTCTCCCTGTGTGCTCCGTTCTTACTGCCTCTACTTGCCCTGGTGACCACCCTAGGTATCCCTCATTAGGACAGGTGTCCCCGCCAAGGGCCATGTGAACACCCTACCGCTTGCTCTCACTTCCATCGACTGCCAGGACCCCCACCCTCCCCCCACCGACATCTGCTCAGAAACAAGCCTCAGAGGAGCCTTCCCAGATTTCCCTTTTTGACCAAACAGCTGCTACTAATGCTAGAGCCTCCTTCCCTCCCTCTCTTTTTCTCTTTCTCTCTCCCCCTCTCTCCCCCTTCCTTCTTCCTGTCCTCTTCCTCCCTCCGTGCAGTCTCCAGTGGGGACATTCGCCCTCTGACACCCACGGGGCCACGGCTGTGTGCAGTCATCCTGCTGGGCCACCCGGGGGCTTTGCTCACCCAGGCTTTGCAGAGCTGGGGCCGGAGTGAAGGCGGGAATGGCTGTCACCAGCGGAGAGAAGCGGGAACACACACACAGATACTCTCCGCAGCCCTGGCTGGCTGTCCCGCGGGCTCTCATGCACGGCTTCTGCTCCCTTTTGCCTTCTCAGTTCTTCGCACACTCATGGGACACAAAGCCAACATCTGCAGCCTGGATTTCCACCCCTATGGCGAGTTCGTGGCCTCTGGCTCCCAAGACACGAACATCAAAGTGAGTTGCCTCTCCGGTGGCGACTTGCCTGATGGGTGGGCTCCCATCTGCATTGGGGGCGCCACAGCTGCCCTGGGAGCGGGACACACAGGCACTCCCCAGACACTGGGCTTGCTCAGCAGGGTGAGTGATGTCGGGGCCTCTGTCACTGTGGCCGGTGAGACCTGGAGAGGCCCAGAGCCCCTCTCTGCTCACCTCTGCAGCCTGCGCTTGGCCCTGGCTCCTAGTTGCGACCTCTTATGACACTGCACTCGTCTCCTCTCCCCACAGCTCTGGGACATCAGGAGGAAGGGCTGTGTCTTCCGGTACAGGGTAAGGGTGGCGCCCTGTCAGACTGTGACCTGTACGCAGTGTTGAATGTGGGCTGGCGACTGCAGTCCATGTGGGTGAGACGTGGTCTGTGGTCTGGAGCAGAAGGGGATGCTGTCAGTGGCTCATCCCAACCTTTGGTTTTCCACCGGTCCCTGGATCATAACCATGTTTATCCAACCACTGTGCACCTGATTTTGCAGGGAGGTACCCAGCATTGTTAGGTAAAAGCGGTTCTGCTCACGTGAGTTTGGCTGCAGGGTGTTCAGAGCCTCTGACATTCAAAGCTGTCATTTAATTCTCCCAAAGGGTCCATAAAATGTTTCCCAGATGATACGATCGCATTGTGTCCTACAGGCCCAAAGTCTGGAGAAATGTCCCATCTGACATCTCCGAGCTGGGGCTGTCTACAGGCTGGCTCCCCAGGAAGGCACAGCTGGGGCTGGCGTGGAGGAGCCAGGGAGATGCCTGTGCGGCCCAGGCCCTTGAGTGAACTCCCTGCACTCTCCCTCCTCTGCAGGGGCACAGCCAGGCCGTGCGCTGTCTCCGGTTCAGTCCCGATGGGAAGTGGTTGGCATCAGCTGCAGATGACCACACAGTGAAGGTGACTCATGGCCGGATGTGGAATGGAGCCTGGGGTCTGCTGGTCACACCCTAGCCTCGTCCTTGCCTTCCACCTGATGGGCTCAAGTGCCCCGAGCCTGTCCAGGGTGGGAGGTTGGTGGACAGAGCTGAGGCTGGATTAGGAGAGTGGGCAGCCGGATGCCACGTTTGTCCCTGACCGCGCCTGCCCCACCCCCAGCTCTGGGACCTGACTGCTGGCAAGATGATGTCCGAGTTCCCTGGTCACACGGGGCCTGTTAACGTGGTAGAGTTTCACCCCAATGAGTACCTCCTGGCCTCTGGCAGCTCCGACAGGTGAGGAGCAGGGCCCTTCGCCAGGGACCGCTGTCCCATCCCATCCCATCCCATCTCAGCCCCGTCTCCCGCTCCCCCGACTCTGGTTCCTGGATCTGTGTTTTAACAGACAGTTGAGCGTCTGAGGCCCGGTGTGTCCACAGGGCAGGGCAGGGCCCTGGGGCTCAGCCTCAGACGGGCCCACCCTCCCTCTGGCCGAGCAGGGCCAGGCCTACCACAGCCAGGACTCCTAGTGGCCCAGCCAGGGAGAGGGCCCTGGAGAGAAGCTGGCTTCCCGGGCCACGCGCCTGTGTGAAGGCCTCAGGGATGCGGCTTTGTGGCACAGTGCGGCTCCCTTTGCAGGACGATCCGTTTTTGGGATCTGGAGAGGTTCCAGGTGGTGAGCTGCATCGAAGGAGAGCCAGGGCCTGTCAGGTACCACAGCTGCATGGGGCGCCCCAGCCCTTCCCCTCCCTTCCTCCAGGCAGCAGGAAGGGGAAGTAGGGAACTTTCCTGTCCCCAGTACCTCCTCTTGGCCCTGGGCTCCCCTTATTTCCTGGGGTGGCAATCGGCTGGGTACCCCAGGATCCACGGTTGACTCTCGTCTGTCCCAGGAGCGTCCTCTTCAACCCAGATGGCTGCTGCCTGTACAGTGGCTGCCAGGACTCGCTGCGCGTCTACGGCTGGGAGCCTGAGCGCTGCTTCGATGTGGTCCTCGTCAACTGGGGCAAAGTGGCTGACCTGGCCATCTGCAACGACCAGCTGGTGAGGGTCAAGGCACCCACCTCCCTCAGGCCCTGTCATCCTGCTCATCCACCCTGCCGGGGTCTTGGTGCCAGGTCCAGCCCCAGCTCTTTCGTTTCCCAGATAGGCGTGGCCTTCTCCCAAAGCAACGTCTCCTCCTACGTGGTGGACCTGACGCGGGTCACTAGGACAGGCACAGTGGCCCGGGACCCCATGCAGGACAGCCGGCCCCTGACAGAGCAGGCGCCCAACCCCAGTGCCCCACTCCGGCGCATCTACGAGCGGCCCAGCACGACCTGCAGCAAGCCCCAGAGGTGAGGTGCTGGGGCCCTGGAGGGCATGGGGGGTGCGGGGTGGGGCTGACCATGGCCTTCGCTGCCAGGGTGAAGCACAACTCAGAGAGCGAGTGGCGCAGCCCCAGCAGTGATGACGACAGGGACGAGCGGGAGTCGCGGGCGGAAATCCAGAACGCTGAGGACTACAACGAGATCTTCCAGCCCAAGAACAGCATCAGTGAGGCCTCTGCGCCGCAGCCCTGGGCCCCGTCTCTCAGCAGGGCCCTTTCCGGGGTGGCCTCGCTTGGGGCTACGCCCCTTAGCCGCATTCCTCACCCCACCCAGGCCCAGCTTCTTGCCCTTGTCCTCTAGCCCTCGGGGGGCTGTGCTCACGGACTGAAGGTAGGCAGCCGGGCACACAGAGCACAAGGGGGCCCGCCAGGTACCCCTGCCCCTGTCCTGAGCAGAGGGGAGCCCACTGAGCATGTGGGCTGGGAAGGCAGGCCAGGGCTGAAGGATCCTGGGGCCAAGCACGAGCACACTGCTAGGGGAGTACCTTCCGTGCCCACATACCACCTCACAGGCGGGAGCTCTGAGACCTCAGCACCATATGTTTCGGCAGGCCGGACACCACCCCGAAGAAGCGAGCCCTTCCCAGCACCTCCCGAGGATGGTGAGTCGGGGCGGGGCCTGCCCTCTGGGGTCCCTGCTTCCCCAGTCTTCCCTGTCCTGATATGAACTCCAGTCTCTCCCCTGCTGGATCTTGCCTCTCCACCTGCCTAAACACCTACTGTGTCCTGGGCAAAGCCCTGCTGACTAAGTGTAAGCAAGGCAGGCAGTGCTTTTAGCGTATGCCTGCCCAAGCGTGGGCCACAGTAGACAGACACTCACGGGAGTCTGCCCTGGGACACAAGCTACGGAGGACAGTGGGCTGAGGATAGGTAAGAGGCCAGGGACAGAGCCCTGTGGAGACCAGAGGTGCAGAAGACCCTTTAAGTGGAAACAAACCTACCTCAGGATGGAGAAAGGGGCATGGGTATGGCCCTCCATAGCATCCCTGACCCCCACCTGACTTCCGCTCACAGCACCATCTT
Organism: Thryonomys swinderianus; assembly: GCA_004025085.1. Classification (NCBI taxonomy): domain Eukaryota; kingdom Metazoa; phylum Chordata; class Mammalia; order Rodentia; family Thryonomyidae; genus Thryonomys; species Thryonomys swinderianus. The sequence goes on along the minus strand of PVIC010002018.1, from coordinate 53,675 downwards.
CTCAGTCTCTTTGAGGCCTCTTTCTCCTCCATTTCCTATCTACCGTGTACTCGCCAATGCCCCTCCCCACCCACACTCCATTCCTAGTGACAATGACTCTGAAACTCCTGGGTCCCCAAACAACTAGGGATGGGGAGATAGACACATACCCAGCCCCGTCTGCCTCTCCAGAACCCCAAGCTGCTGATGGTCTCCCCTCTGTGTTCTCCCTGGGCTCCCACTGTCTGCTGCTCCCCAACCACAGTACACCCGGAGTCTCCTGAGCCCTGCCTTTCCCACCTGTCCCTTCTCCTGGCCTAACCCAGTGATCTTCCTTTTGCACCCAGACTCAGCCACAGTGAAGGAGGCAGCAAAGCCCAGCCCAGCCATCGACGTGCAGTGCCCAATGCCAAATGTACGTGTAAGCGGAGGCATGATGTGGGCTCGCGGGGCTGCAGGCCCCTCCCTTGTGGGAGGCAAGGGGCCCTCAGGCTGGCCTCCTGCTGAACCTCTGTCCCCTTCAGCTTGAAGTCGTGGCGCAGTCCCCGGTCCTCACATCCACCCCTATGCCCAAGGGTGAGCCCGCCATCATCCCTGCCACCCGGAACGAGCCCATCGGGCTTAAGGCCTCCGACTTTTTGCCTGTGAGTGGGGACCCAGCCTCAGGGGTGGGTGGCAGCCATGAGGCAAGGGCAGAGCTATGCCGCCTGCTCCCATGCCAGCTTCTGGGCCCATGCCATATAGGCTGTGAAGATCCCCCAGCAGGCAGAGCTGGTGGATGAAGACGCCATGTCACAGATCCGCAAAGGCCACGACACTATGTGTGTGGTGCTCACCAGCCGCCACAAGAACCTGGACACCGTGCGGGCCGTGTGGACCACAAGTGACATCAAGGCAAGTGCCCACCCTTGCTTGCTGCTGTCTGGGTTTAAGGCTGAACTGAGGAGAGGCCATATGGGGTCGGGGGGCCCCAAGGTTGCTTATGACTGCTATTTCCTCCTGCATCATCACGAGCTGCCATAAGGCCCCCGTGGCCCCCAAGCACTCATGGTGCTCTGTTTGTAGACGTCAGTGGACTCTGCTGTGGCCATCAATGATCTGTCGGTGGTGGTGGACCTCCTGAACATAGTCAACCAGAAAGCGTAAGTGTCTGCGAGCGTGGGGGGCTGGCGGAGCAGAGCCGCCTGTGAGCGCCACCCCCGGCCTCTCCCCAGCTCCCTGTGGAAGCTGGACCTGTGCACCACCGTCCTGCCACAGATTGAGAAGCTTCTGCAGAGCAAGTATGAGAGGTAGGGCGAGGCCTGCCAAGTGGGCTCGGGCCTCTCCAGGGAGCAGCGAGATCTCAGGGCACTGGGACGTAGCTGGGAAGCACTGCTGGGTGGTTAGAATGTTGTCTGTCTGTCTGTGTCCTCAAAGCTACGTCCAGACGGGTTGTACCTCCCTGAAGTTGATCCTACAGCGCTTCCTGCCCCTGATCACAGACATCCTGGCTGCGCCACCCTCCGTGGGCGTTGACATCAGCCGTGAGGAGAGGTAAGAGCCAGGCTGGTGCCTGGACAGCTTAGAAAGCATGTGGGTCAGTTGAGGCCAGAGCTCAGGACGTGCGTTCATCATAGCCAGCATGGCCTGGCTGTCCCCAGTCCCTGGGATGGCCAGGGGTGTTTCCTGGGTCAGTCTTCCTCTTTGAGAAGGGGCAGTGTGGTAGCATGGCAGGGGCCCAGGGCGGGAGGGGTGGGGTCACCGTGGGGTGCTGACCTGAGGCCCCGCCCCTCCACCACAGGCTGCACAAGTGCCGGCTGTGCTACAAGCAGCTCAAGAGCATCAGTGGCCTCGTCAAGAGCAAGTCCAGCCTGAGCGGCCGCCACGGCAGCACCTTCCGGGAGCTGCACCTGCTCATGGCCGCCTTGGACTGAGTGAGGATCAGTGGGCCTGGCCTCCCTCTTCTTCCCTGTGTGCCCACTAGCCCATGAGCCTCTGCCTGCCGCCTCCTGCCCGAGGCCATCCTGGAGGTGGCCGAGTGGACTCTAACCATGTTACTCCTTCCACAGCTCCCCAGCTTTGCCCAACTCTTGCTTCTTGGGGCAGCAAACACAGCCCTGGTGCTGCTGCTATAATTTATAGGCAGACTTTATTAAATTTCTAACTGTCCCCTATTGGATTGTACGCCGGCCATCCTCTGGCCATACCACTCATCTACCATGGCCTGCCCCCGCTCTGCCCCTCCAAGCCCCAGGGATGGTGCGCCAGGCTGTGGCCAGGAGGGGGCAGCAGAGTGACAGACGTGCCAATTCCACTTGCTATGGAGGATGAAGTCCCCAGGGCCATAGGAATCTCTGCAGGATGCCATGACCTAGGGCCTTGTAGGCACGGGCACCAGCAGGCTGGCCCAGTTCCCTCCGGAGGGCAGCTTCCAGGAGCCCTGCACAGGTTCCTTGGGACTGCACGCAGGTAGGTCCTGGAAGTGCCAGGAGGATGGTGGTGTCAGCGCCGGCAAGTTTCAGCAAGATGGGGAAGGCTGGGACAGAGAGGGAACTGGTTGGATTGGAGCCCGGCGTGGACTGAGCCTCCACCAGCCTTAAAGCTCTGCAGGCCTGAGTTTCCTGTGACACGGAGGTGACACCGTGGGACCAGCAGGTCTTGCAGCGCACAGTCACCTCATGAGGGTGACCATGACCATAAACAGAAAAAGGCTGTCCTGGGCATGGACAGGGATGGCGCCCAGGTCCCCCATGTGGGACGTGCGCTCCTAACTGAGGAAGGTGGGTGGGGAGAGGGCAGGATGTGCCAACGCTCCTCCCACCATGATCCAAACCTAGGCTCCCGAGACCAACACACTCAGAGGACACTTATGTAAAAAGGTTTTTATTTTAATAAAAATGGCTAAATTCCAAAAGTTCTTAAATAGGATTTCAGAGGGAGGAAAATGTCAGGAAGCCAGTGAGCAAGGCGGATGCCTGGTGCCAGGCAGATGAGGGACAGACCCTTGCCCACTGGCCTTCTCTGCCAGCCATAAATACAGCCCGGCCCTGGCAGGTAGCTGGGCTCCTATGTACACTGAGGCACACTGTACGTGCCCCTGTGGCATGCTCCTCATGGCCCCCTGGCTCGGACCTGTACCATGGAGCCCCTCGGACCACGGACTAGGAGGGGGCTGCCTGGCCCTCTATCTTGGCAGAAGAGCTGGGCCAGCCCAGCAAGAGGCCCGCCCTCCCCAGGGCCAGCCAACTCTGGGACCCAGAGCCACAGCCGCGAGGCACCGCTTTCTTCCGAACGAGTCTCCTCTGTGCAGCCGAGCAGGAGGCCTCCACTTCATCCCTGACACTGCAGCAGGAGCGGGCTGGCTCCAGGAGGGCACGGCCTTGTCCTCACACGGGCACCGGCCTCATCTTCCCTGCGGGGGAGGCAGAGGTTCTCGGCCACCTGCAGCCACGAGTGGGCCCAGGCAGTGCAGGGGCAAGAGGAGCAGGGGGCCCAGCAGAAGCACACAGACAGACAGCGAAGCACAGTGCCAGCCTGAGCAGCTGGACCTGTGTGACCTTCACCTGCGGCAGGTGACAGGTGGGCGGCAGGCAGGCAGCCCTGAGCCACTGGCCCCACACTCACCTGGAGACTGCAGCCCCAGCCGTCAGGCTGAAATCAAAGTGACAGGCATCTCACTGAAGGGTTTGTCCTAGCCCTGCCAGGGCCCTGCCACCCCCAACCCTCTGGACTCAAGGACTGGCCAGGTCCTTGCACGAGGGGACCCACTTCTCACATGAAATGAGCCCTGAGCTTTCTGCCCTTCACCCCACAAGAACACCAGCATCAAGGCCCAGGACAGAGGCAGTCTGCCTTGGAGGGGTTGTGCGAGAGCCAAGATGGCCTGCCTCTAAGAATCTTGTCCTGGTGCCTTCTCTCCTGGGGCCAGGTTTTCCCATCTGTAAAATGGACAAGGTGCTAACTGCTTTCCTAATCCAGGAGAGGCTGGTTCTAAGCTTTTTTTATTTTAGTTTTTACTTTCATTTCATTTATTTATTTAGTTTTTAGGGGGTTTTCTGTTTTTTTTTGAGACAGGGTCTCACTTTGTAGTTGGCTGGCCCTAAGCTCACTATGTAGCCCAAGCAAGCCTCGAACTCAGCAATCCTGCCTCTGCCTCCTGAGTGCTGGGATTACAGGTGTGAGCCACCACGCCTGGCTAGTTTTTAGCTTTTTGAGACAGGGTTTCGCTTTGTAGTTCAGGCTGAACCTAAATTCCCTATGTAGCCCCAGCTAGCCTCGAACTCATGGCAGTCCTCCTGCCTCTGCCTCCCAAGTGCTGGGATTACCGGTGTGAGCCACCACGCCTAGCTAAACTTTTTTTTTTTTAATAAACTTTCCAAAAAGGAAAGAAAAAGACCTTCCAGGTAAGGGAACAGCGGCCATGACAATCGTGTGGAGAGCTTACCTGAGGGCTGCAGCTTCCTCCGGATGGAGCCAGGGCGGCTGGAGGGCCCAGAGCCAGGGGCTGAGTGTGCGCGTGCGCTCTGCTGCGGTGTCTGGCAGGTTGGCTCCACCTGAGAGCAGAAGGGCAGGTGGACTGGAGGCTGTGGCCGACCTGGCTCCTCCCCACCCTCCCTGCGCTCCCCTCCATTTCTGAAACTTGAGTTGGGGCAAGAGCTAAATGAGAATCTATGTGGAGAAGTAGCTCCTGCCATGTAGTAGCTGTGTGCCAGGCATCAGGGCCAGGGATGACCCCCAAGTACCTCCGATGCCAAGATATATGGGATCCTGGGACCATAGCGTTTGGCCACAGGGTTTGGGTTCAAGTTCTCCATCCTGGGCAGCCTCCTTCCCCCTTTGCCCCAGGAGGCCCCGCCCCACAACTCTCCCCATGCCGGGACCCACAAAGCCAGCCTGAGACGGGCCCACAGCAGCCCCATACCTCCAGATGCTCCTGGCTTGACCAGGACCCGAGCTCTGTGCGGCGCGACCCGGGCCCCAGCTCCACGGAGCGTACCCTCTCAGCGAACCTGAGGGAGCAGAGCGTCTCGCTGGTGTTCTTCTCCACAGGGGACACCTAGGGGACATGGGAGGTCACGTCCCGCCCAGGCCAGCTGGCTGCCTCCACATCGCAGCACAGTTTCCAGAGGGGGGAGGAGGCAGCAGAATCGCCAGGGCACAGAGAGGGACGGGCAAGGCACACGGAGTGCCGCACCGGAGGCCGGCTCTGCATGGCTGACGCTGGGGCTGCCCGAGCAGGGCCCCTTCCCGGGAAGGCCCACTACGGCACAGCCAAGGCCAGGGAGCCCGGCTCTCACCTGCACCACCATGAGCGTCTTGCTGTCACCACTCAGTGAGTCCTGCAGCAGGTAGGTGAGCTTGGAGTTGCGGAAGGGCACGTGGCCCTGGCGAGAGCGCAGGGCAGCAATGACGTCCCCCAGGGCCGACAGGGACTTGTTGATGTGCTGCGCCTCCCGCAGGCGGCTGCCCTCAGCACCCGACTTGCCCACACGCTCCGAGCCAGCCAAGTCCACCAGGTTCAGCTTCCCTGCATGGAGGGTGTCAGGGTCAAGGCCGCCCGAGGAGGGTCCCGGGACCCCGGCCCGACCGCCCTCTCTCTCACCCGTGGTGCGGATGCCCGTACTGCAGTCCCGGCCCTGAACCGTCACGATGAGCAGGGCGTGCGAGCGGGAGCTGTGTTCGTTCATGTTGGTGAACTCCGTGGTGCGGTTGGCGTGGCCGAACTCAAACACCTGTGTGCAGGCAGAGCGCTGGGTGAGAGCCGGGCCCGGGGCGCCTGGCCCGGAGCCCCTGCCGAGGGAGGTGCGCGTACGGACACGGTGGAGCCTGCTCTCTGTCCCTCCTCTCCTGCTCCACGGCAGCCCTGCTCCGGTGGGTCAGGGTCTCCGGGCCCCTCACCTTGTTGATGTCGGCCACGCTCTGCACCCGGAACCGGGTCAGCCCTGGCACATACAGCTGCCCACTGCCGTCTGGGCACAGCCGGATCTCCAGCTTCTCCTGAGGCTCTGTCCCCAGCAGATCCCTGAGGGCGGGCAGGACGGTTAGTCCCCGCTCCCACTTCTGGCCGCCATTTTCCCGACCTCCCACCTGGGATCTTCTCCCGCCCCTCACACAGCCGTGGACCATCAGCTAAATTGTCCTCCAGCCCTGCCCTACGCTCAGCTGAAAACGGGAAAACTGACTACTCCTCAAAACCCCAAGCCACGGAGCCACGGGCCACCTCCTGCCGGCCACTCCCACTGCTTGGTGGAGATTACTGGTAGGGAGAGGGTTCCCGGCTCGGGGTGCCCCACGCGGCTCACAGACGACCCTCCAGGGAACATAGAGGCCCCAAGGCTGGGGCAGAGCTACATTTGGCACAGCCCCTCATAGTCTCATTGGGAACTGAGCCCCCAGCAGAAAGGCCTCACTGCCCACCCTGTGTCTCCAGCCTGCCCCAGGCCCCAGAGCTGCCAGCACAGCTCTCGGCACCCGGGCCCACCTGAGGATCTCATTATAGATCTCGGCGGCGCTGACGGTGATCGTGTACTCCCAGTCGGCCGCCTTTTCCCGCACCTCTGAGAAGAGCAGCTGCAGGGCCCGCTGGTTGATGCCTGGGTTCTCGGGGGTTCCCTGAGAGTGGAAGTCAAGGCCTCAGTAACCCTTCAGACGCTCATGTGGCACCTGTCACCCCCAAGCCCTTGCTTACCCCTCACAGGTGAACTTCCCTTCCTGATGCCACTCTGCGCCTCAGAATACCCTCCACCTATTGCAAAGCAAACAACTCGCCCCCCTGGGCCTCACTTTCCCTTCCTTTACAGCAGGATCACCCTGCCAAGAGGGTCCTTAAATTGAAGGTAAAGGAATGGGGTGGTGGGCCTGGCACAGGCTGCCTGTGGCTGCTGAGACCAGATGCACCCCTGCCCTGCCAGGACCTCGTAGGGGCAGAAATGAGTGGGTCCCTACCTGTTGCCTGAGGCTCAACATTAGGAGGCTGTGAGCAGGGCTGTGTGGGTGCTGGGTGGGAGGCAAAGCAGAGTGGGCAAGGGCCCTGGGCCCTTTCCAGCAGGAATCTGGAGTGCTCGCCTAGGCCCTGAGGGCTCCTGGGAAGTCTAGGCCTCACCTCCCACTGAAAGGCTTCCTGTCAGGCCTCAAATGTACCTCCTGACTCAGTCTGTGGTTCCCTGCGGCCTCCGCAGACAGCAGAGGCTGGCTTCACAGCTCCCTCAGGGGTCTGCTCCATGATGCTCCTCAGGGAGGCTGCCTGGGCACCCAGATGCCCTTCTCACAGCCTCATCCTTGGCTTTGCTACTCTCCTGGCACCTGGTAGGCACCTACTATCTGCTGCCCTGGTGCCGTTCAGGTTCTGGGGGCGCCACATACTTCAGGGTCACACTGGGGTCCCAGTGCCTGGCTGACGCCTGACACACCCCAGGCCTCAGCAGGGAGCTTGGGGAATAAGCACCACGAAGGCCTCCACTCTGTGCGCCCCGAGACACCGGGAATATGAGAGGTGCCCTGCACCCCCATCCTGGGGAGACAGGGAGGCCCAGGCTAGGGACAAGAGCGCTGCTACGGTGGGCTCCCAGACCCCTCCCAGGCTGCCTGGGGTGCCTTCTGGGGAGCCGGAACATTGCCCTGAGGGCCAGCTACCCTTTTGTTCTGTCTGCACTCCAGGTTCTTCCACATCTCTACGCCCTGTGTCTCGGCTGTGCTGCCTGTTCCCATCACACGTGCGGAGGCGCTGTCTGCAGCAGGCAGCTGTGGGCCTGTCCCAGGAGCGGGGCTCCCCGCATGCCATGATGGGATCTGACATGACCCTCAAGGGCTCACACACTGAGAACTTGAGCTCAGGGAAGCAGTGTTCAGAGGTGGGGTCTGGGCCTACAGAGGAGATGCATCGTGAGGGCGGTAACTCCACCCGCAGATGATCTGCTGAGATCCAACTTCAGTGACAGAAACAGGAGGTGTGCCCTGGCCCGTGGGAGCTGCCCTCAGGGTCCTGTCCCGTCACCGGCCCTTTCCTGTCTGGCTCTCCCTGCTTCCTGGATGCAGGAGGTGAGCAGCTGTCCTCCACCGTGGCATTTCTGCCTCTCTGCCTGCACTGAGCCAAAATGAATTTTTCTTCCTCTAAATTGTTATTCTCGTTGACTAAAAGTTAATGCGCCACGTTACATGGCCAGTCTGTCCCACTGCCTTGGCACCTCCTGGGGCCAGCACCCTACTTCATCCAAGCTGGTGGCCTGGGGCCCAGTGGGGGACAGCTGTAAAGCAGGAAGGGGAGGATGTGGAGGCATGCCCGCTCCATCCTGTGCCGTCGTGGTGTCGTCATGGGGCGTGGCCTCAGGGCCATACCTGAGAGGCCACACATATCACAGTCTCTGCCTCCAAACCACGTGCCATGCCGAACCCTGAGGCCCGTGAGGGGAGCCACAGCAGCAGCAGAAGGGGTGGCTTCCCTCCTGAACCCCTGCTCCTTCAATGGGCACCCACCTCCATCGTGTACGTCTTGCCAGCACCCGTCTGGCCATAGGCAAAGATGCAGACATTGTAGCCATCGATGCAGGAAGTGATCAAGGCCTGTACCTCCTGAAAGACCTGGTGGGGTGCAGGGAATGGGGGAGTGAGGGGCTTCTGGAGACCCCACCAGCTCTGTGCCCGGCCCAGCCTCCTTCACTTGGAACACAGCAGAGAATACAGCAGCCGACACCTGACTGTTGAACATCGTGACTGAATCCCCACCCTAGACGTGGTGACAACAGAATGGCCCAACTCTACCCAGTTTTCCACTCTCAAGGAAGCTTAGGAAAAAGAAGCCACCTCCTCCGGCCTGGGTCTGCCCGCCAGTGGACCGAGAACAAGGCAATGCAAGATCAGGCGTGGGACAGGGGGCACAGCAGGGCAGGCCTGGCAGGCAAGAGAAGAGGAAAGCTATGGGCCCGGCACTAGAACTGGGGTCAGGGAGTCCTGGTGACTAGAGAGCCGTCCTAGCGGAGGCCACATGTATAGAAGGGCACAATTCTGTGTGAGGTAGCCTGGCATGAGCCATGCCTTTCTGAGGCAGATCTCTGGGGCCCTCTGTCCTAACCACCACCCTCTTCTCTTCCCGTAGGAAGGAGAGGGAGGGACCATGTTTCTCCATCCCATCCCCAGCCCTTGCTTGTCCAGCCCAGCTCCTTCTCTGGGGCTCTTTTTCCTCATGACTGCACTCACATCCTGTTGTGAAGCCCGTGGGGAGAAGACCTTGTCCAGCTCGAAGGACACTGGCTTGCCCTTATGCAGCAGGTGAATGATAGCGTCGTCATCAGGGTCGAAGCTCACAACATTGGTCGCCTCAGGCCCTTCTCCATCTTCTTTGGTGATGGGCCGAACACGAGCAATCACCCGGATGTTGCCTGGATTGGTAGGGGTGGAGAGATGGGCCAGGCTGAGGTAAGAGCAGACAGCTTCCACTCTGGTGTCCTGCACAGACTAGTGGCCTAAGAGTCCCCTACTTTTTACGGTCCACAGGGCCAGGTGGCCCACAAAGCGGTTATTAAACACTCACACCATAGTGTGAATTGACTTAGTACCTTTTCTTCCTGAGCAGACCGGCCGGGGTTGGGAGTTTGCCCTGGAGATAGGCCGAAAAGGTCAGCTGTGAAGCTCAGGCACTGAGCACGGCCTTGGTGGGACACCCAGATGGATACTCCCTCCATTTAGCCCTCTGCTTCTTCATCTACACTGGCAGGAGCTTGGCCCTGGAGACCAGGGACTCGCTCTACTGTGTCAAAAGGCACCACGATGCCAGGACAGGGCTTGAGTAACAGGTGGGAAAACAGTACCAGACAGGATGGATGTCTGGGAGCATATCTAATGGGCACAGCCACAGCCACAGCAGGGTTCGGGTGCGTAAACTGGTCATGGCACCCTCTTATTTCCCACCTCTTATTTTGTGGGATCCCTTTGTCCCTGAAATGAAGGGAAAGCCCTCCTGCCCCACCTCTCCCAGCCAGCCTGGCCCACCTCCCTCCTTCCACCACCCACTCCTGCTCAAGGGCCAAGTCTCGGCTCTGACTGTCCCCTCAGGAATCCCCCCCAGCCTCATGGGTGCTGTATCTAGAGGTCCCCAGGATTCCTTCCTGCTCTGGTAACAGGCTACGCTGGGTGAATGGTGACCGCCGTCTGTTCTCCCCTCTGAAGGTTCAGGGTGGCGTCAGTGGGGCTGTAGCCCAATGCCCAGCGTGTGGCACAGCACCCAGCCCAGAGCAGGCACTTCCTAGAGCCTGGGGCAGCACGTGGTAGGTCTCAGCCTTACAAGGCCCAGGTCGTAGCAGCCACCGCTCCATGCTGAGCCAGGCAGGGCTTCGGAGCAAACTGCCATGGGCATGAAACTTCTGACCTGGGAAGGTCCAAGACCAAGTCCAAGGTGGACAATTTCCCAGCCCAGCGCTTTGAGCAAGCTCCTGTCTTCTCTGTGCCTCCATCTGTAATGGCGCCACGGTGGCAGGGCGCCTCGGTGAGGACCCTGACCCAGCTCCTACCCCCACCCACTGCAGTCACCTTTCAGCCGCACCAGCTCATTGTGGCACTTCTTGCGAAGCTGCAGCTCCCGCCGGTACTTGCGCAGCAGCTCCTGGTTGTTGCTGTTGACCTCCTCAATGATCTGGTCGATCTGATGGGGCCCGTGCACTGCCGTCAGGCGACTGGCTCTGCCAGCCCCGCTTGACCGACACCCCCATACAGGTCTGATTTCCCCAGTAACCCTTCTGGGTACCGCATTTTTTTTTTTTTTTTTTTTGAGACGGGGTCTCGCTTTGTAGTTCAGGCTGGCCCTGAGCTCCCTATGTAGCCCAGGCAAGTCTCAAACTCAGCAATCCTCCTGCCTCTGCCTCCCGAGTGCTGGGATTACAGGCGTGAGCCACTCCACCCAGCTGCATTTTACAGGTAAAGAAACTGAACCCCAGAGAGGATAAACCAATAGCTCAAGGACACCCTGTGAATAAGCAACAACCTAGGACTAAGCCATCACTTCTGGTACTGTCACCTGACTCCAGGGTTTAGCTGGAATCAAATTCCCCTGAGTAGCTAGAGACCTGAAAAAATTGGCTCGATGTTTTTTTTGAGCCTTGGTTTTTTTTATCTGTACAATGGGAGAATAACGTCATCTAACCCATGACTCTATGGAAGGTGATAGGTGAAGATCTCCATGCTACATTTTGCAGGGTAGAAAAAGCAAGATACGGAACCACATGTTCAGGATGCCCCCTCAGACAGCAGTGGTCGTAAGATGCTGGAGTACTCTGGGAAAATGTAGGGAGGAGACAGGTGGCCCTAGGAGGTCGGTGACACAGTGGCGGAGAGGCTGCTCCTCTCCATGCCCCACTCTGAGGAGTCTGACCTCTTACTGTGTCTTCTGTGCATTATTAACTTTTTCTCTTTTTCAGTGATGCTAGGGATGGAATCCAGAGCCTCCTACTTGCCACCAAAGTGTTTTGTTACTGAGCTACCCTTCCAGGCCTAACAATTTTTTTTCAAAAGAGAACTGTTTTCTCTTCCCAAAATGTATTAGTCTCTGCAGAGGTGCCCAACAAATTTGGGGAGCCAACGGCTGTACAAGGCTCGGCATGTAAGAGGCACTTAAGAGACACTGGCTAGTTTCACACTGTACAAGCACGGCTTTACAGAGCTAACTTAGGAGCTGAGGTGAAGCTCAGTGGTAGCGCACTTGCCTTGCTTGTGCAAAGCCCTGGGTTCAATCCCCAGCCCCTCACACACAAACTAAATAGATAAAGACTAACTAAATAGATAAAGCAGATATAAGAATATGTGCAGCATGTTTTAGATATAGTAACATGTTTGCTTTAAACGTTCCTTCCTTCGCGGTAAGACAAATGCCCCCAAACCTGCCTGACCAGTCTCCTGGTCTATTTTCAAACAGGCCCTGCAAGGTCGCACAGAGGGGGTTCTGCGTGGGGGCTCTGAGTTTTGCAAGGAAGCCCTGGTGGATGTTGTAGCTCCCCATCCCTGCCCTGGCTTCCCTGGCTCACCTCGGCCTTGGCACTCTGGAGGGCATCGTCCAGCAGCATGGGGAAGCTGCGCACCTGCCGCTTGAGCCCATTGTAGTCATTGGTGAGGGTCCGCAGTGCTGGCTGCAGCATCAGCAGGTTTGCCCGGACGCCTGTGGGGACGCGAAGGGCGTGAGGCAGACAGCGCGTGAAGCCAGGGCCGGGTGGGCGCAGGCAGCAGGCTCACCTGACAGGTTCTCGTGCACAGCCTTCATCTCCACCTGAGCTCTGGCAAAGGCCTCCTCGATGGCCCGGTTCTTGTCCTCCTCCATGGACTGCATCTCCTCCAGCATCTGCCCGTGGGCCCGCTCCAGCTCTGCCTCATACATGGAGATCTGGGGGCCAGGCCGGGAGAAGGCTCAGGATGAAGGGGGGGGGCGAGTTCCGGGGAGAAAGCCCCAAACCTCGCCCAAAAGCACGTGCACACACATGCTGGAGAGAAGGGTCTCGCGGGCTCAACCTGACGGGTTGGGGCACTGCAGCTCCCACTGGCTCACACGCCGGCCCCGACACCAACCTGGTCTCAGGCACCTAACAGTGCATGAGCCTTGTGCCCCCAGGGGGGACCCCAGAACATCTGTTTCGAAGCTGGGGAGAGCTACGCTCATTGAGCTCACTTGTGTGCTATGCCCTAAGCCACCAGCCTCTGGTAACCTGTTCTGGGGTCCCCGCTGTGAAGAGGGTTCTGCGTCCAGATCACACTGTAGATGATGAAATGGAGATGTGGACAAAACTTGCTCTTGGGGGCTAGAGATTTAGCTCAGTGGTTCCGGCACCTGCCTCACAAGTGCAAGGTCCTGAGTTCGATCCTGGTAACCACATAGAATGCTGGGCGTGGAGACTCACGCCCACCAGCAATCAATGCCACATACCACAGTGCCGGGCGTGGTGGCTCATGCCTGTAATCCCAGCACTCGGGAGGCAGAGGCAAGAGGACTGCTGAGTTTGAGGCTTGCCTGGGCTACATAGTGAGCTCAGGGCCAGCCCGAACTACAAAGTGAGACCCTGTCTCAAAACAAACAAACAAACAAACAAAAACTTGCTCTTGGCCACAGGAGCAGCAGAGATGGCACTAGGCCCCCAAATGCGGGCCCCCAATCCTTACCCACAAGACATAGCGAAGGCCTGGACTCGGACTTCCCAGCCCTCGGGCCCCTTGACCACGCACCTGCGCCCGGAGCTGTGTGGTCAGCTGATTCGAGGTGCGAAGCTGTTGCTCCATCTCCTTCAGCACCTGCCGCTGCATGGCCACCTGCTCCTGCAGGTGCTGGTTCTGGGCCTGGGACTCACTGAGGGCCTGCTTGGTCTTGGACGACTCCACCTCCACTGTCTTGGTGACATACTGCAAGGGAAGGGGAGGACGGACATGTGGAGGCACGTGGGACACGGCTGGAGCCGGGTGGTCCTCAGGGACTCCCAGGGACAGCCTGGAGAGCTCCGGGAGGCCCGAGGTCCGGGCTTGGCAGACTGCGGGGCTCAGATCATCCTATCGAGGAGGCTGCTGAGAGCCTGGCTGCGGTCCCTCCAGTGTGGGCACGGAACGGGTACGACGGGAGCCATGAGGGCAGCACAAAGAAGCTGCACGGCAGACAGGCCTGGCACCCGCTGGCACCTCCAGCACTTATGGCTAGACACCTACCCCGCCCTGCAGCTGGGCTGCAGCACAGGACGGAGAAGGGCCGCGCTGAGCACAGCACTGGGGAGTTCACGCAGCCCCAGGGCGAGCCTCTCTCCGTGCCAGCCCTGCCCGAGGCTCACCTTGACAGGCGGAGACTGGGCTCGCAGGCTGGCGATGGTCTCGTGGCTGTCGCGCAGGCGCCGGCTGAGCCGCTCTTCCTCCTGCGCCTTCTCGGCCAGGCAGTCCTTGAGCCGCAGCTCCACCTCGGCCAGCCGGTCCGTCTTCTGCTGCACCTCCAGGTTCAGCTCCGACAGCATCCCCTTGTTCTCCGCCACCTCCAGCAGCAGCTGCGACACCTTGTTGCGGAGCTGGGTGCTCTCCTGTGGGCCGTCGGGGACACAGGGACAGACGCCAGGGGTCCGTGAGGAGCCCGGGGGGCCGCGAGCAGCGAGCCCCTCCCCGGGCCGCGGCTCACCTGGCTGTGCTTGCAGCCCGGACACGGTGCAGCTGCCGGCTGGGCCCGCAGCTCCTGCAGCTCAGCCTCGCAGCGCCCCAGCTCCTCTCTCAGCCGCTCATTCTCCACCATCAGTGGTTCCCGGTGCTTCTCCGACTCGGTGCCTCCCTGTGGAGAGCCAGGACGCAAGGGGGCGTGTGGCAGGTGCAGCAGCGGACGGCAGAGGGGCAGGTGGCGGCGTGCAAGGGCGGGGAGAGAGGACGGCTGAGCGGCAGGGCAGGGACAAGGAAGAGGAGGATGGCGGGCGGACGAGAAAAGGCTCAGATAGAACGAAGAGGCACCAGAGAGGAGAGAGCCGGGGTGAAGACGGCCGCCCCGCCCCCGTGCTCTATTTCCCCGAGTGTGAAAGTAACAAGAAGTCACACTGACGCCGGGTTCACACTCCTACTCTACGTCAGCCACAGGATGGGCCCTCCCCTCAGGAGCTGCCGCAACTTCGAGGGGACTGGCCGGGCGCGCGAGAGCATCACCCGCTGGGGTGGGCTGGGAGATGGGGCTGCACCCCGGGTGGAAGGGCACCCACTCCCCCTGACGGCACGCGGGCCCTCACCAGCTCGGCGCGTAGTCGGGTCACTTCCTGGCCCTGGCTGATGAGCTTCTCCTTGAGGTTTTCCACCTGTTGGCGCAAAGCCAAGGCCATGCTGAGGCCGGAGCCTGGGATGACTGACAACGCTCCTACTGGGCCCCTGAAAAGACTCCCAGGTGGTATAAGCTCCAGGTCCAGGGTGGGGCTGTCGCTCAGTGGTAGAGCACTTGCCTAGTGTATGGGAGGCCTGGATACTATCCCTAGCACCACAAACATAAATAACAAACTCCAGGTCCTGCAAGCCCTAGATCTGTCCTTGCCCAGACCCAGAACTCTCCACTTTGGTTTCTGGCATCAGCCTACAAAGCCAAGTTGGCCCCTTGCAGCCAGAGCACGCTTGGGACTGTGTCCCCCCTCCTCACAATCCACCTTGCAGCAGGGCTGTGGCTGGCCAAGGCTGTGAAGGAGAAGGGGGTAGCCATCCTAAGCGAGGGTGCACTTAGCCTTGGCAATCACTGCCCCTTGGAGCTGAAGAGGGTGGTGCTGAAGGAGAAGCCACCCTGATGACAAGACCGAGGTCCCAGTGCAGTGACCCTTCCTGGACCTGTCCACCAGCCCCTGTCAGCCCACCCGGAAACCTTTCCTCTCCCCGGAAAATAATCTAGGCGGACCAGACCTTGACAATCACATTTACCAGAGCGTGTCTGGGTCCGGCAGGGCCTCTGTGACGAGCAGGTCGCCTTGGAGAAGGGCCAAGGAGTTACAAGTACTCTGGTGGCTTAGGGGATTTATGTAAGTGGTGGCACCTCCAGGCCCTGATCACTGAAGGACTGGTGACTACATCCATGGGCTCCGGGGGGTGGGGCGTGCAGCACTGGGTGCCCAAGGGCCACCCAAGGAGGCCACCACAAATGCCCCCGTGGTCTTGACCAGGGGACGAACATCCAACGTCACCAAACTCATCTTTCAAGAGAGGCTGGACGCTTGGACATTGGGAGGGTATAAGGTCCCCCCCGCTCTATATGGCCGAGACGTCATCAGATGAATCTGTGGGCAGCACTTAGCCTTGGCAATCGCTGCCCCTTGGAGCTGAAGAGGGTGGTGCTGAATAATCAGCCTCTGCTTCTCCACGGAGGTCAGAAGTGGGCCGTGAGATCCACCCACCTCCTAAGATGGGCCGGAGGAGCCAAGCCGCTTGCTCACGGCTGGGAGGGCTGCCCAAGGCCTCCAGGGGACAAGCTGGGGAGGTCGCCTCTGTCACCACCTCAAGCACTGCACTGGGCCAGACTGAACAAGGCTGCCATGCTCTTGCCACCTCTCTGCCCACCAGCCAGGCCCTGTTGGAGCTGAGTTTCTGTTTTTCTGAGACAAGGGCTCACTATACATTCCAGGCTGACTTGGCACTCACTATAGAGCCTAGGCTGGCTTGAGCTCAGCAATCTCCTGCCTCAGCTTCCAAGTACTAAGATTACAGATTTTGCAGTTCCACACCCAGCAGGCTGAGCGCCTGAGGTAAGGGGTGCTGTAGTTCACATAAAGCAGCCTTTTACTCCTTAGCCATAAAACTGGGGATAAGCTGAACCCACCTTGGGGAGCAGGGTAAACGGCAGTGTGCATGTATCGGTGGCACAGATGACCACGGCACCATGATGTTACTTTCCCCACGAGGTCTAGAGGGAAGTTTGAGGTCCGAAGTGCCACCTCTCAGCGGTGTCCCCTGCTCTGCTGCCTACTCCGACTCCAGAGAAGACTTGGGGTCCCACACATCTGACCAAAGGGCTCACTGTGGCCCCTTCCCCAACTCCCCTCCCCTTCCCACACCACGTGTCCCATCGAAGCACATCAACATATTTAGTCAAAGGAAAACCCAGGATAAAATGTGGGTGCCATACAAAGGAGAGGGTCTCAGCTGCAGCTTTCCGGGTGACAAACTCGACATGCTTTCCAGCGAAGTCTAAGTCTCAGAGAGCGTGCGATCCTTTCCCACCAGCACCCCCTGAAGGAAGCGGGCCTGCTGCCCACCTAGGAACGGGCCAGCCTTCCCCCTGCCCAGCCCGGCTGCCACCTCAACCCTCAGCGCTCTGAGCTCTGCTCTCCGCGGTCCCCGCACAGCACTGCAGAGCACCCAGGCCCCGCAAGGCAGTGGAAATGGGTGGTCAGTGTCTGCTGAGGACTAGGACACCCTGGTCTCTACCCAAAGCCGTATTACAGCCTCCCTTTGGCATCACAATGAGAACCTGGGTGCCCAGGGCTGTGGAGTCCCGAGGGGACCCCAGAAGGAGGGGGCGCTGTGAGGAAAGTAATACACTAAGCAAGTGCTGGTCTTGTCTCTGGCAGCAGGCAGCAGGCAGGTCCTGAGATGTAGCAGAACGACCCCACGGGGCACCTGGCCCGAGCAGCCACAGCCCATCTCGGGCACAGATGACTCAACTCCTCCATGGGCCTGAGGGCCGGGAAATAAGAACACACTGCCTAAGAACGGAACTCCTGCCCCACAACCCACAGGGCCGGCTTTGGGAGGGCTGGGGACAATGCCAGCCTTCTCCAGAATGGGAAAGCAGAGTTACAGGCATGGGTCCGGGACAGGGGAGAGCACAGAGCTGGGAATGGAGGAGCCTGCCCAGGGGTGGGGCCCCGGGCCTCCAGAAGAGCTCTCGGGCCAGCACACAGGAGATGCCCAATAAATGCTTGGACCAGCTGCAAACACTCTCGAACGGAAAAGCAGGCTGCAGAAGAAAGCGGCCTCCTGACCAGGCCAAAAAGACAGGCCCAGGGTGCCATGGAGGTCAAGCCAGCGCTGGGTGGGAGCAACCTCTCCTGGCCCAAGCTGCTCCCCAGCCAGAGAAACTGAGTCATGGCTCAGGGCCCCCCCACCCCGGGATGGGGGTGGGGTGCGCACTGTCTGCTGACCTGACACAAACCTGCATTTATAAACAGGCAGAACAGCAGGTGGGGCCGCCTGCTGGGTCTGTGTTTTCCCAGCTGTCTGCTCCTGAGGCGGCCTCTGCACGCAGCAACCTGCTGATTACCTCCCGGCCTCCTACCACACTGGGCTGCCTAAATCAGCCACCTTGTAGGCACAGGGGGCTCCTCCCTGGCTCTGCTGAGCTGGGAAGCCCTCAAGGAAATGCAGCCCAGGCAGCCCCCTCCTTTTACAGCCACCTCCCCATGTTGTCCCAGCACACCCCACCCAGGAGGCCAGGTCCTGGCCATGTGACCCCTGGCAGGCCTGTGTAGCCCAACCATGCTGCAGCTCTGCTGTCAAATATTCGTATCCAGGTCCTTCTGCCCTGCAGGGAGGGGGAGGGGAGCAACAAGACTAGCAGTTGGGAAAAATGGATTCTAATCCAGACCTCCCCTTACTCAACCTTGCATTTATACCTTTTGGTTTCATCATCTGTATAAGAGGTGACCTCACTGAAGTTGTTTTAAGATTAAATGAGATAACAGATGTGAACTGCTACGGTTTGGCCCAGCAGTTATGAATCGAATACCCCTTGTCCAAAATGCTTGGGACCAGAGTGTTTTCCATTTTAGACTTTTTCAGATTTTGGAATATTTGCCTATGTAAGTAGTATCTCAGGGAGAGGACTCCCAAGTCTAAACACAGAATTCAGTTGTGTTTTATATACACCTTTACACACATAATCTGGAGATTACTCTTTGCAGCCCTGAGGATCAAACCCAGAGTCTCACGAATGCTAGACAAGCACTCTAGCGCAAGCTTTGTCCCTACTTCTTTTAAAATTTGACTTGTATATGGGTTTTGCTAAGTCGCTCAGGTTGGTTTGAACACAAAATCCTCCTGCCTCAGTCTGGCATCTACCACAGTGCTCAGGCAGAAAGATAACTTTACACACTATTTTAAACATTTATGTGCATGAAATAAAGTTTGTGTACACTGAGGCGTCAGGCTTGTGGCATCATGTTGACCTACAACGTTTCAGAGTTCGGGGCATTCTGGATTTTGGATTAGGAATGTTCAACTCGTACTAGAGTGAAAGGTCTGCAAAGGCAGACGCTTTTGTCTGTGGTACTGAGCCTCATACTCACAGTGCCTGGCACATGCTAGGTGCTCAGTAAGTACATGCAGGGTGAATGCTGAATAAACGCGGGGAGGCAGAGCCAGCTCTCTGGGTGAGGCTGCTAAGAACAGAGGCAGGAGGGGTGCTAGGCTGGGCTCAAGGGCCCTGAGGGAGGCTCACTGGGGACCACAGGGAACAGATGGCGGGGGGGGGGGGCCGCATCTTCCAATTTTTATGACAAAAATAAAGTCCAGACTTTTTAATGTAAACTAAGACTTAAATATTTGTACTAAATTTTGATTAAAACATTCGGCCAAGTAGAACTAGTAACCAAATCTAGCAAAGTCATAAGATAGAAAATTAACACATTAAAATCAGTTTCTGTAACTCATTTCTGTAACTCATAATGAACAATTCAAAAAAAGGAAGTAATATAATAATTTCATTTACAATACAATGAGGAAGAATAAAATACTCAACTGGAAGTAAAAGATTTATAAACTGAGAACAACAGAATATTGCCCCAAAGATTACAGGAGACATCGATAAATGGAAAGACATTTCATGTCCACTGATTGGAGGACTTCAATATGAAGATCTTAATAATACTCAAAGCAAGCTACAGATTCAATGCAATCCCTATCAAAATCTCAGAATTTCTGAAGAATTTTAAAAATTCACATTAACATGCATATGGATCCCCCAACCTAGTACAGCCTAAAAACAGACATAGAAACAATGCAAGGAATAGAGAGCCTAGGAATAAACTCACACATATGTTCGAATGATTTCTGATAAGAGAACCCAGACCATTTCGTGGGAAAAGGCCAATCTCTCCAACAAATGGTGCTGGGAAACCCGCCATCCACACGCGAAAGGACGAAACTCAATCTTCACCTCATACCACAGGCAGAAATTAATTCAAAATGGATCAAGACCTAAGCACAGAGATAAAACTATAAAACTCTTTAGAGGAAAGTACAGGAGAAAAACTTCATGATAATGAGTTTGGCAATGATTTTCTTGGCTATGACCCCAAAGCCACAAGCAATAAAAGAAAAAGTAGATAACTGGTCTTCATAAAAATTAAATGCTTCCAAGAATATTATCAGAGTGGAAAGGCAGCCCACGGAATGGGAGAGAAATGAGCACATCATCTATCTGATAAGGGGTTCCTACCTACAGCGTGTAAGAACTCTTCCAACCCCAAAACCCGATGAAGGAATGAGCACAGCACTTGGGGAGACGATTCCCCTGCAGACACTCACCCTACACCAAAGTCAAAGCCACCGAGACACCACTTCCCATGCGCTGGGACGGCTCTTACAGAACTAAAAACAGTGACGGTGAGAAGCTGGAGTCCTAGTATCATAGGACCACAGACACTGTTCCCATCTCCCAGTGAGAGAAACTCCTCCAGGTGACATTTCATGTGAGGAGCCTGGAGCCTCCAGCAAGCACTGGTTCCAACAGGGGCAGCAGCAGACCCGTTCACTCGGCCAGTTTGCCGGGGAAGGGGAGCTTGTGAGGCCATCACTGGGGATCCCCCAACCCAGGAAAGTATTATTATTGTCCCTACTGGGTGGGATAGAAACCCGTAGTTCCAGGAGGACAGGCCTTGGTTAAGTGACCTACTGAGGTCACCTAAGTGCTGGGCCTGGGACTGGAGGTCATGCCAAGAGAGGCTGGGGCCGGAGATCATGAGAAACAGGCTGGGTGCACCCTGTTGGGGTTTTTTCAGAGAACCAACATGTGGAACACCAGGGAAGTCAAAGTGAGAAGCAGACTGCAGTGGTGATGCCCATGAGGACCATACTTCATTGTCCGTTTTTCTGCCCACTCTCACAGTGGATCCACCCATGACCACAGAACCACGCTGTTACCCCAGTTTAGAGACGGAGAACAGAAGCTCACAGAGGAGGTGATTTCCTCTGGCTCCACAGATGGTGAAAGATGTGGCTAGAACTAGATTCAGCTCCCAGGATTCCAGATCCCAAACTTCCAGGTGATGGTGGCAATACCAATAACCTGCAGGGGATCATTTCATCCAGAAACTGTTACAGTGACTGATTTACAGATGAGGAAACTGAGGTACAGAGTGGTAGGTAACCAGCCCCACACATAGCCAATAGCGGTGCCAAATCAGGGTTTGATTCCAGCCATAGGCCCATCCCCACAGGGTCAGACCCTCCAGAGAGCTGGACAGAGACTAGAGCTTCACACACATCCTGCTAAGAAAGCTCCAGAAAGAGTTGCCAGGCAGGAAGTTCACAGACAAACCCTGAGCAAAGACCAAGGCCCATTCAGATCTCCCACATCGTCTGGGGAGCAGACCAGGCCGGGGCTCAGAGACAAAAGGATATTGACAATTAAAAGTAGATATTGACAATTTTAAAAAGTTTTTAAAAACCTGTTTATCCAGGTGTGGTGGTAAATGCTAGTGGGAGGCTGAGGAAGGAAGATCCAAAGTTTGAGGGTAGTTTGAGCAACGTGGTAAAACCCTGTCTCAAAATAAAAATTAAAAAGAGCTAGGGATGTAGCTCAATAGTACAGAGCTTGTCTTGCACATGCAAGACCTTGGGTTCAATCCCCAGTACTAGAAAAAGAAGAAAAAAAATTGTTTAAAGTTGTAAAAGATGATACACTCATAGATTTTGTTTGTATTAAATGTCAGCAAAAGTGGGGCCAGAGATTTAGCTCAGTGGTTCTGGCACCTGCCTCACAAGCGCAAGGTCCTGGGTTCGATCCCGGTAACCACATAGAATGCTGGGCGTGGTGACTCACGCCCACTGGCAATCAACACCACATACCACAGTGCAGGGCATGGTGGCTCACGTCTGTAATCCCAGCACTCGGGAGGCAGAGACAGGAGGATTGCTGAGTTCGAGGCTTGCCTGGGCTACATAGTGAGCTCAGGGCCAGCCTGAACTACAAAGCGAGACCCTGTCTCAAAAAAAAAAATGTTGGCAAAAGTGAATCCACAAAAAAAGAAAGCAGGTAACAGCTACCAGTGGCTGTACAGGTAGGAAATGGGGAGTGACTATCAAGTCTTTTTAAAGTGATGAAAATAATTTAAAATTAGATAGACAGTGGGCTTGGTATTGCACACCTGTAATCTCAACACTCAGGAGGCTGAGGCAGGAGGATCACGTTGTGTCTTGTGTCATGATGCCCCCCAAAGCCTCATGTGGTCAGAGCTAGGCCTTTTCAGAGGTGGCTGATCTATAGTGTATGATGCTGGGACCAAGGATGCCTTGTAGGATTAAGGATGTGAGTGTTACCCACCCTAAGGGTGGGTCGCCTGGGTAAGATATAAGAGACAGAAATAGATTTCCTGCTTACCACTTGCCTATTGCTTGATGTTTGCTGCCTTCTGCTTGCCGTGAACTGTCTCACCTCTGCCACGCCCCTCTGCCATTTCACCCGACCTCAGAGCCAGCCAGCTGGGGACTGACATCTCTACAAATTGTGAGTCAAGTAAACCCTTCCTCCTTTAACTTTTGGTGTTGGGTACTTTTCCTCAATAACAAAAAAAGTAATTAAGACAATCACCTCGAGTTTGAGACCAGCCTGGATTATGTAGTGGCTTAAGGCCAGCCTAATCCACATAGTGAGATCCTGGCTCAAAAAATAAATAAATAAACACATGCACATATACTTAAAGACCATCAAGTTAATCAAGTTTAAGGATAAGGTCTGGGGTCTGCAAATGCTGTCTCAATGAAGTTCATAGAGCAAGAGAGATGGAGACTAACTGAGACTGAGAAGTAAAGTAAGTGCCAGCCAGAAAGCCTGGGCCAGAGGAGCCATGGCTGCTGCCGAGCTCCAGCCTTGAGCGGACGTGTATCATGCGGGGTCGGTGCTCACCAAGGCCACCAGGGCTGTCAGACCTCAGCTCCAGCCAGTCCCTGCCCTCCGCCATGGCGGCGACACAGCCCCTGCCGTGGGCCCTCCCCACAGAGCTGTCACTCTGCTCACTTCCCATGGCCAAGCAAAGGTCCGCCTTCCCGAGATTCAGCCTCTGGGGACAGGAGTTTGCGGGTCCAGCTGGGTATCCCCCGTACCCTGCTTAAGAGGCTCCCGCCGACACAGGGGAGGAGGCGGGCTGACACAGAGCTGCCGGGCTGTGGGGTAGACAGAACTGGGGACACTGAAGCAAAGAGGGTGAGGGTGTAAGAGAAAGACTCGGCCCAGGTCAGCAAGGGCCGGGGGCACAAAAGAGTGCTCCAAGAGGAGCCAGAAGAAGCGCTGCCCACTGGAGGTGCGTGCAAACAACCTGCTCACTTCTGGACTGGCTCTCCGGACAGAGGAAGGCAGGACTGTCAGGACAGAGGAAGCCAGGCCGTCTCAGCCTGGCTGAGAACTCAGGGACCCCACGTGGGATGATGTGGCACAGGGAGCTGGGGACCCTGGGCCTGTGGTGAGGCTCAGACAGCCACAGAGACAGGCATAGACCTTGCACGTGAAGAGCTGAGCCTAGGGGCAGCATGGAGACGGAGGGGAAGAGTAAAGCAGCCGGCCACACAGAGGGGAGCCAGCGTCAGCCCCTGGAGCGAGAATCCCAGCTCAGGCTCCCCAGATTCCTGGACAACACTGCCACCATAAATTTGGGAAGCTCTCTCTCGTTTCTGGGTGTCTGATAGCACCCTCTTCCCAGGCACGCTCGCCCTGGCCTGCACCTTTCCTGGAATCAGGTTTTCAGTTGGGGGCTGTGTGTGTGGGTGCCTGACTATGGTCCTGCCCTCTCAAGCTGCCTGGCCCAGGATGTGGAGACCGAGCACAGAGCAGAAGTGTCCCTGCTCCTCCTGCCCTGCTCACCGCTGTATCAATTCCTGTCCCTTAGCAAGAAGATCAGAAGGAAGCCCAGGGCCTCTGACATAGGCCTCTTTCTCTGGTGTCTTCCCAAGCCAGGAGAGGAGACCCCCATTGTCTCCTATGCCATTGGCCTGGTGGGGTCCAGGGATCTCCACAATGCCCTCCATCCTGCTCCCCAGTGGACAGGGGCCTCTGCCCAGCCCTACCTCCCCAGGTACCTGGTTCTGCAGCTGGGTGGATGCGGCTTGCTGGTCACTGTCGCGGAGGGCCAGCCGCTCCCGCAGGACTGCCAGCTCCTCCTGAAGCTGAGCTTTCTCCTTCTGAAGCTGGGACATGGCCTCCACCATCCTATGCACCTGGGCCGCCCCTGGCGACCCTGGCAGGCTCGAGCACCTCCCTCTGCCAAAGGGCCGCCCACCTACAAGCAAAGTAGTGGCTGATCAGCAGGGCTCTGGGGGTCCTGCTGGCAGAAGAGGGGGCCAGCATGGCAAGGGAGACTATTGCGAGGGGAAGGGGACGCAAGCAGGTAGGGGCGGGTGAGGGCTGGACGCAGTGGCAGCACAGGTCACTGGGACACTTCAGCAGGCAATTTCTGGGGACAGAATTGGAATTTCTGGGGGACCAAAGCTTAGGAGAGCGATTATTGCTGATGGCTCTCAAAGCACATATCCCAGGGCTGAAGGTCAAGCCCCGCTCTGTGGCTCACAGGCCACTGCCACCAAAAGACAAAAGCTTTTCACCCAAGAAACACTGTGCTTGGGGGTTAATGCTTCCAATCTCAAGCTCTCTCAAGGACATGGAAGAGAGGGGTGGGGTCCTCAGCTGTCCTTGCAGGAAGCAGTCACCTGCGCACAGAGGGGGGCAAGAGGAGTATGTGCAAGTGCGACAGACCGAGACACAGGCAGACCAGCACGTGGGGCAGGGGCAGCCAGGCCAGCCCTGAGGGCGACACCTCACATGGGGACCACACCAGCATGAGACAGGGACAAGTACCAAACTGGGCAGGGCCTCAGCCTGAGTCCTCCTCCTCCCACGGCCTTCACTGTCCTGTCACCAAGAGCAAGAGAGAGACACACAGATATGGAACTGAGGCCTGGGATGTGGGTCACAGCTCACTGCCACGGCACCAAGCGTGAGCATGGTCTCGCAGGCAGGTGCTGGCCAGCAGGCCAGGGGCTACAGGGCAAAGGACAGAGGAGGATGGGGAGGGAGGTGGCCCAAACAGAAACTGCAGAGTATCCAAGAGCAAAGAAGCCAGCTCCTGGCCAGCAAGTCTTCCAACGTGACCTTGAGGCCAGGGCTTCTGGGTCTTCCAGGGTAAGGGGCTCCCAGACTCTGGGACCAAAGCTACCTGCACCTGATAGGCCAGCACCTTGCGTTGAAAGGCAAAGGCCCCAGGGCTCTGAACAGGAGGCTAGGGATGTGGGAGAGGGATTTGGGGAGGGGGCATGGGTGGGACAACCTCAGAACTGGCCCCAGGGTGTGGGAGGGGGAAGTGTCAGGGTGGCCTTTGTAAAGAAAGCAGCTGGCTTTCCCTCCTTCCGGAGAGCTGGGCCAGGCAATCCCTGCTTGGACAGAAGCCCTGGTTCTGGGCCTGCATGTGACACAGCATGCAAGTCACACAGCCTGCCTGAGCTTCTGCGACCTGTTCTAGAAAAAGTGAGGACAGACAGATGCTTCCAGGCCCTCACACGGGGCTGCCCTGGGTGGCATGTGACCTGCGTGGCCCTCTGCCCTCGGCATACCACCGCGGTGCAGGTTGGAAGGTACTAGACTCCAGCCAGGGAGCTGGTTCTGCCACTTGAGAGCTACATGGGAGGGGCCCCCTGAGGTCTTCCTCTGCAAATGGGGACAGTGTGCGAGCCCAGAAGGCAGGCTTGGGAAGGGAGCCTGGAGCCCTGAGGGTGTGTGCTAGAGGTGATTGTTACAGCCCGTGGGGCTAAAATGAGGCCTCAGAAAGCCCTGTCATAGAGACAATGCTCTGTGACCAGACCTGATACACCCCTCAGAGCCACCCCAGTGGGGCTCACCAGAACCTTAGCATAGCCCTGGGCTGGCGCTGAGGACTGAAAGAGCCTGGGGAGCCCCAGAGGGAGGAAGAGATCTCAGAGAAGCTAAGGAGAGTGAAGGAAGGGAAGAAGGGAGGAGGAGGTGAGGTCAGAGCTCCCACCCGTCACAGGGCTGGGACCTACAGACAAGAGCTGGTCCTCACCCCTGACAGGACCCGGTCTTCCTCTCCTCAGCACCTCTGCTACACTGGAAGGAAAGCTCACTCACTGGCTGGACAATGCCCACCCCCAAAGCCTGCTGCCCATACTTCAGCCAGAGCCACATCTGGGAACCCGGCCATGGCACAATCTCAAAGGAGGGTGATCTGCCAGACCCACAGATTAACCTTCAGCCACAGGATGAGGGAGGGAAAAGACAAGAAGACCAGGCCCCTTTCCTCTGGACTTCCCCTTGGATTCTTGTGGATGCTCTTTCCTGGTGCCCCCAGGGCTCAGGCTTGCAGCTAGGACCCTGGCACAGACTGTGAGACTACAAAAGGGGCCTGTAGAATCTTCTAGAACCATCCTTGCTGGGGAAGGGTGGAGATGCCAGCTCCAGTCTGTCAGCCTAGAGGCTGGAGAATCCAATCCCTGTCCTGGGAGCCCTAGACCCCCACGGGCCCAGGCTAGAGGGGAGGGAGCCAGGCCGCTCAGCAGGCAGTGGCGTCTGGGAGGCTGCCACCTGTGGCCTGCTTTTGACAGGTGCCTGGAAAAGACAAAAAGCAGAGAAATTCTACCCTAGCCCCCGCTAGCCAAGGCCTCTTATCACTGGGTGGGGCTGGTGGTGAGAGGAAGAAGTAAGGGACAGACAACACCTGTCCCTGGGTCCAGGAGAGGCAGCCTAGAGTCTCAGAGTTCCGCTCTGTGTCAGGTAAGGTGGCCAAAGTCGGCCTGAGTCACCCTGGAGGGGGACAGGTGTGGGGACATCTCGGACTCCACAAGAGCCTCCCTCCTGCTCTAGCTTTGCTAGGGTGTTGTTCCGGGCCAGCAGCAGCCCTCCTTTACCTGTTTTCTCTACATTCGTGGCAGCACCAGCTTTCAGGGCCTCCCGGTCCCGTCTGGGGACCAGCGCCTGCCTCTTCGGGAGATAGTCTTCTTTCGTCCCCTGACTCTTGCTCTCGCACCCCTTGTCCTGCGAGGCTTGCTGCCAAGACACAACCAGAATCCTCGCATGAAGGGACTGTGCCAGGAAGGGACCTTGGACCTGGGAACGGCGCACTCAAGCTAGCGTGGCCCTCAGGCCAGCGGGTCAAGCTCTCCGCTGTGCAGGTGGAAGACAAGGAGGCCAGGGTTTTGAAAGGAAGTGGCCTCGGATCCCGCAGCAAGACAGTGGCAGTACATATTTCTGCCACAGACCTCTGTACTAGCAAAGAAGGTGTGGGCACCCGAAGTCCTCAGGTCAAGCCTAGGCCAGCCCTGGAACAGGCTGGAGGCAAGTCACCAGCTGCGAGCCCTCAAGTCCCATGGACCACAGGCAGCTGCCCAGGTCCACCACACGCACCTGCATTTCAGGGCAACCGTCACATGCTATGAGCTGCCACCACCCTTGGCAAACAGCCCACCACCTCCACATGGCACCCCAAGGGCGAGGAGGCTGCACACAAGTCCACCCAAGCATGGGGAGGCCCCTCCACCTCCTCCACTCTCCCCACCCAAGTGACTCTCCAGGGACCATGTGACCTTCTCCTCCAGATCAAGGAGGTTTGGAGACAAAGAAGGCAGAGACACAGCAGACTGCTGGACAGGCGGGAAGGAGCAAGAGGAAGAACAGAAAGAGTGCCGAGCAGCCTCAAAGAACAATGCCAGGCAGGTGGCAGAACCATGTGGAAGTCCGACCCCAATTGAGGGTGGTAGACATAAAGCAGGTAGAGAAAACGATCTAGAGAAATAGATGAGCGGTGGCTTTCTGTGGGAAGCCAGGGTGATGGCAGTGACTAAGAGCAGAAGTAAGCACCATTTAAGCTTTTGAAGAATAAAAAGAAACTCCACAGTGGGAAGGAGGAAGGGAAAGGAGGTGCTGTCCAGTTCACTCTGAACCTGTCTGGCATTTGAAATTTTTACATTACAAACATCTACAACATTTTGTAACATCAATAGGGGTATCTGGGAAGTGAGACCAAGGAAGAGCGTGTAGTGTCTTTGTGCTTTCTATATTCAAAACAGACAAGTGGTATGTTTTAAAAACAATCTGGCCAGACATGGTGGCACATGCCTGTAATCCCAGCATACAGGAAGGCCAAGGCAGAAGGATCTTCACAAGTTCAAGGCTAGTCTGGGCTACATAGTGAATTCAGGCTAAACTGCACTGTGAGGCCTTATCTCAACCAAACCAAACAAACAAAAAAAGCAGTTTCAGTGGGCTAGACCTGGATGGACCACCTGTTAACTGTGCTCGTGGGGCTGTGAGTTACCTTCCCTGAAGCCATATTTCCCTCTAAACCAGAGAGGGAACTAATAGCGCCCCTAGCGCTCATGTGGCGTAACTGTACCAGTGACACAAAACAAACGTGCTCAGTAATAACAAAACATAAGGCAACTGTGATTACTATTGCTGTAACTCCACTTTTGAAAATTTTGATCATAAAAATGCCAATAAAAACAAATAGAAAAGACAAGGAAAAGCGACCTCAGAGGGATTCTGAGTTCGCCATCCACTCCCTCACTCAAGCCCCTCATTCCAAATCCCTTGTAGTTTGTTAAATTCCCGCCAACTTAATTTTGCCCCCACCCTCTGACCAGTTGCCACACTATCACGAGCAGGTTTGCTGTGGTCGCAGCAAGAGCAACAGGTGGAAGTTCCCATTTGTCGACCAGAGCAAAGCATACACTATTTCTGGCCTGCCGGCCGCAACATAGGAAGGGCAGACAGCCCGGGCTGGGATTTCTGTGGGTGTCTTGGAGGCTGCCCTGCTGTGACTGCGACGCACTCTGGCCTCACATCCACAACCCTGACGTGACCAAGCTCTGCAGGGCCCCACAGGGACGTGAGCAGCGTGGAAGCTGGGGGCAGGCTGCAGCCTCTGACAGCCTCGACAGATCTGCTGACCCCAGGCCTCAGTGCACACCCGACACCCCATAATCAAAACTCAAGAGCACCGCCCAGCTGGAGGCCTTGCATTCCTGACCACAGCCTCCCAACTTAAATACCAGTGGTCCCAGTCAGGGCAAAGACTAGCTCTCTGGTTTCTTTAACTGTTCTTTGACCAGGCGGGCTTTCCCTCAGACCTTACGGATAAAAGGACCATCTGGTTTAGTGTGCAGATGAACCTTGTGAGAAGGGCTGGGAGACACCATGATACACAAGGCATAGTCCCTGGATCAGAGCGAAATCTGTCCACGTGGATGTCAGAGAAGCACGAGGAAGGATTGAGGGTGGGGCTCTCAGACACAGCCTTTCTTGGGGCTCAGCAACACCCCCAGACAGCCCTGTATTTCATCCTCTGCCCCCTTGTTTATGGTCCTTGTCTGGTTTGCATTCCATGACTCTGGCATTCCTAGTGGACTGTCAAAAGGTTTATTCTCTTCCCCATATCCCTGTATCTAGCACATACTGGTACACAGTAGGCCCTTCATAGTGGTACAGTTCTTCAACGAATGCATAAATTAAAAATGGGCAGGGCCGGAGGATTTGCTCAGTGGTTCCGGTGCCTGCCTCTCGCAAGCGCAAGGTCCTGAGTTCAATCCCCGGAAACCACATACAATGCTGGGCGTGGAGACTCACGCCCACCAGCCATCAATATCACATACCACAGTGCTGGGCGTGATGGCTCACGCCTGTAATCCCAGCATTCAGGAGGCAGAGACAGGAGGACTGCTGAGTTCCAGGCTTGCCTGGGCTACATAGTGAGCTCAGAGCCAGCCTGAACTACAAAGCGAGACCCTGTCTCAAAAAAAAAAAAAATGGGCAGAGCCCATGATGCTCTTGAAAGTACTCAGAGCCATAGCTACAAATATGTAAGGGCCTCACCAAAATCAGAAACAGTACAGAGAAAGTAGGAAGGAAAAAGATATTGAACCCAGGGCCTCAGCCTAAAGCATGCCAGGCAAGCGCTGTAACACTAAGCCACACCCCCAGCCCAATAATAACTTATAGCAAAACCTCAAGTAGAATATTATGAAGCAGTGTAAAAGAATGAAATAGTTCTCTATATACTGACAGCCTATAAATATAAGTAGCTACATTGGAACAATAAATGAGTAAGCACCCAAGTAAATCATAGTAGATTTCTCAAGACAAAGGGCCACAAGAGACATTTCAGGTCCTACATAGAATTGCACAATTTGAATTCTTTACATCATATGTTACAAAGCTTCATGATCAGAAACACCGCATGATCAGAAACAAATTATTTAACCTCCCTGAAACTATGTTCTCATCTCTAAACTTCAGATAAAACAGTAACTGCCTTGAGACAGTGGTAAGGATTATATAAGATATACAACACCTATGTTCAGGAACAATGTTTAACAGACACTAACCACTACACTGCTCTCTTTATGTATTATATTATTTCTGCAATCAAATTCACACATATTTAGAGTTTTAGAAATCAGTGCTAATACCAGGAGATTTGTGAAGACATCTACCTAGCTTTAAATTCTCACTTCAAACAAGGAAATACAAGCATGATCCCAGTTTCACACCTGAGTTGAAATAGCTACCCAAAACCCACTTGTTTTTAAAACCCATTTCTTTTCCCAATACTCCAGACCCTCCTCATTTCAGTAAAGGCCCCATACTTTCCACTTGAACACCTCAGCCAGGGAGTGGCCACAAAGTTCTGTCACCTCCCATGAGATCTTCCCTGAGACACCATACAAGCAAACTGCGCCATCTGACCAGACCCAGGGCCGGACGGGCTATGAGGAGCACTGCAGATAGATGCAAGGCAGGTCAGCAGACGGTCTGGGGACCTGCTGCTGGAGCTCTGAGGACCGAGGGGCACCCTGCCCAACTCCCCCGTCCTGCTGAAGGCCCAGTGCTTACCCGCACCGTCAGGTAGAGCCTTCGGGGACTCCCAGGGCCCGCCCAGTCCCCGCTGAGGGTTCGGCACTGTCCTAGGGCTGGGCGAGCTGCAATTCGGGCACTGGAGTCTTCGTCACTGCCAACCACGGTGTCTTTTCCACGCCCTGTCCCAGGACAGAGAGAGAAGTGAGACACTTAAACTACTGGCCATAGACCACTGGTCAGGGCCTCGGCTGGACTCAGCTTTCGCACCTTCCCTGCTGGCCAGGCGTGGCCAGGAGCACCTCACGCACCCTCACAGCCCTCCACGTGTGCAGGGAAGGCCTGGTGGGGACAAGTACTGCCCTCCCTTACCAAAAGCCACCCAGATTCTCTCCTAAAGAAGACCCTGGAGGAGGATCCCTTCTCCACACAGTGGCTTTGGGGGACCCACTTCTGTTCTCTCTATAGACAGCAGCATAAGGAAGCCGACGCCACCCTGGGAGGTGCACCCCTGGGCTGTGGCTTTATTACCCAGGCTGCCTCTAGGTGGCAATTTCTGCCGTCTTCATTAAAGCCAATCCACCCTGGGTGGCCTCCGGTCCCTGGTGTCCCCCAAAGCATCCTTAGCACCAGCTAAAGAGCGTTCACAGGCTCTGGCACAGTGCCATGCTAACTGGGCAAACCCCCTCCCCATCTACCCAACAGCCTGTGGGGTAGACAAGTTGACAAACTGTGGCTCCACTGCCCTAAGATGTGATCCCACCTGATTGCAGCCACCAATCAAATGTTTCCCATGTCCTTCCCAAGCATCAGTTTGCTTGTCAGTAAAACGGGAGGCTAACACACCAGCCCCACAGTGGTGTGGTGAGGACCACAGGGAGCAGAAGACAAATCAGGTGCCTGAGAGATACCAGTCATACAGGAAGTGGCCTCCACAGATGAACTCTCAACTGCCCCAGGGAAAGAACTGGCGGTCCAGAATGGTTAAGAATGTCCCTGGGGTCACACAGAGCTGGTATTCAAGTCCCCCCATGCTGACCCCCCCACTGCCTTCAACCTCTCGGGGAGGCCATGAAGTGCTTGGTGGGGACACTTGGAAAGGCAGGACCGAGACCCTTCCCGGGGACAGACCCCCTGCCTCCACATCACAGTTTCTCTACCACATGTCTCAAACTTCTAAGTACATTAAAGGCTGTGTGCTTGTAATGTTCATTTTAAAGATCCACACAGACACACACAAAACTGTAAGGAGTTATATAAAATGCTGACTTCTTCCCTGTGGTTTTTTTGTTCTTTTCAATTTTTTGTTTTAGATTTTTTTTTTTAGGTTTTCCAAGGGAAAATGTTTTTGTTTTCCTTTTCTCTCTTTTAATCAGAAAAGCCACACTCACATTTACATTGTATTGGACACCCCACGGTGGGGTGAACCCCATATTCTGCTCCTTTCAGACAGCTGGGTCTCCCTGACCTACAGCTTTTCCCAGGGACCCCCAGAGTCATTCCCAGCCTGGCCCTGGTGTTGGGGAACAGCCAGCCCCAGGGAACCACAGAAGTGGGGGGGCCTTGGAAGGCTCCGCTCTGGCAGCTCTGACAGCGCAAATGCCATGACGGGTAGAAGGGGGACGAACAGGAATGTGCCCTCTCTGGG
The DNA here is from genome assembly GCA_004025085.1 of Thryonomys swinderianus. NCBI lineage: Eukaryota > Metazoa > Chordata > Mammalia > Rodentia > Thryonomyidae > Thryonomys > Thryonomys swinderianus. Next base: position 21,549 of record PVIC010002018.1, on the reverse strand, counting down.
CCTCAGTGTCCCCTCTGTACACGGAAAGGCTTAGACCTAACAGCCGGGGACGGGTTAGAAAGCTAAACCTGTCAGAGTGACAGGCAGCAGATTCCCTTGGACCTGCCCCAGGGAGCTCAGCCAGGGGTGGCGGGGGCTCTCCGCCCAACAGTCCAGCTTCCACAGGGAATCGGGAGCCACTGACTCCTTGATGTCCCTGCACCAGGGGACATGACCCAGAAAGTCCAGCTGGCACTGACACAGCTCCCGAGGGGACACCAGGATCCAGACTCCGGGACCCCTTCACCTCACACCTGCTCAGGGATCTTTACACAAGCCACCCAGGGCGACACCTGCAGCTGAGCTCATGGCACCCAGAGCCACCAGGCCACGCTCAGGGCCGCCTCGGTGCCCGCCTCACGCCCGTCCAGAGCGAGTCCGGGCGGGATCAAGTGTCAGCGCCATGCCCGGCGCCCAGCACTTCACCTACCTTGTTTACAGCCGAGGGCGGGCACCAGAAGGAGCCCCCACTGTGTGCCGGGCACACCGCCGAACCCCAACTCCACGGGGTCAGTGAGAACGTGGTCGACTCCCCCTGCGCCTTGAAATGTTAAAGTTTAACCCACACCGGAGCCTCCTCCTGCGAGATGGACTGACGCGCCCTGCCCGCCTGGGCGCTGCGCTGCCTGACTGCTACCCTGTAATTACCTGACAGCTCGGACTGAGTTTAGGAACCTCGAGAAACCTCAGTCTCATCTCTGGTATCTGGAGGAAGGAAAGGAAATAAAGAGGCATTTTAAAAATGCGGACTCACCAGTTCTCAACCTCCCCGAGCCGGTGTGTGGGAAAGGGCGGGCAGCCGGGCTGGCTGGGGCTGGGGCGGGGCGAGCCATCTTGGGCTCCGGCTCCCCGGCCCGGCCCACTTTCGGCGAGCCCCGCGGTGAGGGCGTGGCTCCCAGGTTCCGGGTCCTGGGAGAGGGGACCATGGCCCGGGGCTTAGCAGCCTTCTCCGGGGCAGCCTGCGGAGACAGCAAGGGGAGAGGAGCTTGAGGTGGGCTGGTGAGTACTCTGCCATCTGGAGGGCTCCACGAAGGACGGGTCACCTGTTACCCTGCGCAGCAGCCCCAACAGCAACATCCCCCAGGGATCCAGGGCTCGAACAACAAAACCCGGCCTGTCTCAGTGTCTGGGTGCTTGTTACTGAAGAGAGAGGCTCAGAAGTGGGTAAAGAATCACCAGGTGTGCCTGGCACATCCAAATCCTTTCTCCTAAAGCTGGCAGCAGGAAGATATGCCAGGTTATGATCCCTAAGAGGAAGCATCAGGGGCCCACAGCATCCGGTGAGTCCCAGCCTCTCTCTCTGAGACATCTTATTTCCTAATCACTCTAAGCCTTCGGGCTTCTCTGTCTCAGGCCTAAGGCCCAGCGGCCATTCTCTGAATATCAGCTTGTCACTAACAGGGGCTCAGAAGGCCAGAGGCAGGTTAGATTTTTTTGTTTTGTTTGTAGTGACGGAGACTAAACCTAGGACCTGTGCACTGAGCTACCTTCCCAGTCATCCACCCCTATTATTTTTAAGATAAGGTCTAAGTCACTAAGTTGCCTAGGCTGGTTTTAAACTGTACATCTTCCTGCCTTAGCCTCCCAGAGCGCTGGAATTATAGGTGTGCACCATGATGGCCAGTGAAAGTTAACTTTATGCACAGCAAATAAATTTTTTTTTGGAGGTAGTCTTACTGTATAGTCCAGGCTGGCCTTGAACTATGTAGCCCAAGCTGTCCTCAAACCTACAGCCATCATCCTGCCTCAGCCTCCCAAGTGCTAAGATTACAGACAAGCACCACCCTGCCCAGCCTGCCGTATAAAGATTCATTCATTTTTTTCATTTAGTATTTATTAAATGCCTGCTATGTTCAGGCACCTGCAAGGAAAGATGTGGCTTCACAGCTCACAGTCAGAAGGGAGGTGAGTGGTTCAGTTAGCGCTTATGTGAACTGGATATGGGGAGGGTGCAGATGCGTGCTATGCTCCAGGTGGTACGGGAACTAGAGGTGGGGCTGGAGGACTTGTCAAGGACAGAAAGCTGTGCGAGTCCTTCATGAACTGAGCAAATGAACAGAACAGAGTTCAGCCTTCTCTGCACATCTTTACTGAACACCTACTGGGTGCAGAGCAACCTCGAGGGCATTTAAACTAAGTTTCAGTCCGAGACTCAGACAGTGATACCAATTATGGACGCAGAGTCAGCCTGGAGAGATGACGTGGAGTTTGGTCTTAGCAGGGAGTTGGAGGCACCCTGGGGACTTCCCATGAAGCTCCCCGGGCAGTGACCACTTTCTGAAAGGCAGCAAAGACATCTGCTGAGCTTCCAGTTCCTTGAGGGCGGGACCCACACCACCAGTGGCACCGACCTTCTGCGCCCACACCAAGTATTCTGCAATGGTGTGCACACACACAGAGACACACAACTTGAGCTCCGAGTGAAGCTTAGAAGAGAGGTCACAGCTGGCCACTGGGACTCAGAGCTAAAGGCCATTGCTGCTAAAGGTCAGGATGCAACCCCAAGGTTGAGCAAGAGAAGCAAACAGGTGAGGAAGGTCAGGGGATGAAGGTCAGAGGGGTGGCAGGAGTGCTGGGCACATGCAGAGTCGTCAGAAGTGACTGGAGTGTGACAAGGAGGGAGAGGATGGTCAGATGGGCCCCTGTGGAAGAAAACCCAGACAGAAGCCCCAGGAGGGGTCAGGAGAGGTCAGCTGAGCAGGGAACAGGACACACTCGGGAGGTGTCAAAGAATGGGGCAAGGGGGACAGGGGGCAGCCGCTTCCTTCTCTTTGGGAAGTTGGACTAAATTGGGAGACAGGAACCGAGGGGTTGTGGAGTCTAGAGTAGGGGAGGGCCGACGTGTCGGGTACACAGAGAAGCAGGACCAACTAAAGAGGCAGCAGAAGTACAAATGCGGGGACTGGAGGCCCGATCGTCTTGGTATCTGATGTTAGTTGGCAGAGGCCTGGAAGAAGAAGCCGTAGTCTCTTACTTCACTGATGGAGGAAGACAACAGGAGGTGATCCTTGGATACAGTCTCACTGGGAGGGGAACAGGAATGTGTGCCAAAGCACTGCACAGAAGCTCATCTAAGTACGTGGCCCAGTACCCCTGAGAAACTGAGATGGACCAGAGTGGAAGAGAAAAGCCACACGTCCCCTTCCCCCGGTGGTGTCACAGAGGTGGGCAGAAACCGACCCTGTGGAAGATGAGGAAGGAAGGAGAAAGGCAGGGCTGCCTGTAAGCACAGGAGCTGGTGCCCCGCACCGTGGGCTGCTTCCTAGTTAAAAGAGAACTTAGGGGGAGATTAGCTGGGATGAGATAGGGCCGGAAGAGACCACATGTCCATGCTATCAGGAAGGGAAGTTGGAAAGGCAGCCAGGAAGATGTCAGGAAGAAAGAGGAAGGGTGTGTGCTAGATCCTCAAGAGGAAAAAGTAGCTGAATTTAGCAGCTGGAGGGATGTGAAGGTCAGAAGTATCAGGGAATCTCAGTAAGTCCAGAGTTCTAGAATTTCTCAATTTCAGTTTGTCTGTCTGTCTGTCTGTCTCTCTCTCTCTCTCTCTCTCTCACACACACACATACACACACACACACAATTTTGGATACCTGACGTGATATACTAGGACCTCTGCCGACCAAGGATTCACAGGGTTGAGGGGTTCAGAATCTAGATCTGCTGTTTAGCACAAGTGCGTCCTGGGGACAATTACTTTGCCTTGGTATCTCTATTTGTAAAATAGAAAGAAGTCTACATTGTCTTTTTGGTATGAAGAGCAGACCGTGCATATGTAAAGTGCTCAGAACACTGCGCGTATATACAAAAGAACTCAAACATTTATTTTTATTAACTTTGATCCAGTGGTGGACACCTGGCTCTCCAGGTTTAGCCAAGACAGCAGTGAGGCAGCCCTCCCTCCTGCCCTAGATTAGGGGCATTGCAAAGTTTTGGGGGTAGACTGGACAGACTGCTACTGCAGAGGAATTGCCCCCCCCCCAAAGCAGTCAAGGGCTGGAACTTTCCCTGCACACAGTCACACTTCCTGGGTTTTCCAGGGCAACTGAGATCTAAAAGTCTCTGCTCTGCAGTGCTCGGCACCCTGTGTCCCTGAAGTCCAGTCACTGCAAACACAAGGCCCCATTCTGAGGCTGTGTTCCAGTAGATGACTCTCCCTGGCCAAGGAAACGGCTACTTTATCAAGGGCAAGGGGAATGCAGTTGGGCAAGAAAGGGTACTCACCCAGCCTCGGGCAGAGGGAAACCAGCGATCGATCGGGAGAAGCCAGGGGCATTCACAACTCCTAACCCTGAGACAGACATACTGGGGGTGCTGGGGCAGCAAACTATACTTGAGAATTTAGATACCACAGGACAAGGCCCTTCACTCCAGCAGCAGAGTTGTGCTCCAATCCGCAGGGGGGCACGGAAGGGGGGCAGTTTCTGGGCTCCACCTGCCTGCTGGGATTCCCCAGCTGCAGCTGTCAGCGGCTCGGTCCCTCACTGTCCCGGAGGGGCCTGCCCAAGGACCTCCTTCCTATCTGCAGGCTGGGCTCGCACACCCCACCCGCGGCCTGGCTGGAGGAGGCAACTGCCCGGAAGGAACGGTGGGAGGGACTGAAATGACAAGCTCTCCTGCTTGAGAGACCCTGCAGGGAGGGGCCAGCGCTGACGGACTGGGCTCCAGGTAGGGTCTGCGCTCCGCCCAGCCGATGAAACGGGAAGGATTCCGGAGGCTGCTGGGATCCCGGGAGACCGCGGCCCGCAAGCCCAGCGACTGGGCAGGGTCCTGGCCTTGGGCTGGAGGACGCCAACGGACACCGCGCAGGGATAGGTCCGGGGTCCGGGCCTTCCCCACGGCCCCGCTCCGTCCCGGCATAGGGATCCCGCCGGCAGGTCTGGCCCAGAGGTGACACCCGGAACCGGCCAGTGAGGTGCAGCCTGACTGCCCAACCCGGCCGGGCCCCGACTCACCGGCCTGGCGCAGGCAGGATCCCCACGTCGCCACAGCACCGGGGGCGCGCCCGGGGCTCGGCCCGGCTCGCCCGCCGGCTGAAGGCAGCACCACGCCGCAGCCGCCGCCTCCTCCTCCCTGCTCTCGGCCCGCCCCGCTCCGCCCCTCCCTCGCGCACACTTTCCACAGGAAATGATTAACTCCGGCAGCGGCGCGTTCCCATGGCAACTGGCTGTACCCGGCGGCGGGGAGGGGGCGGCGCGCGCGCGCGCGCTCACACACGCTCCGGCGTTTGTCCCACGCGCACGCTAGTGCACACGTGTGTGCTCGCTCTCTGGTGCACATGGGCCCGTGGCTTCCGAACAGGCTTGCACCCTTACTTTCAACACACGCTGCACACATGCCTTTACACAAGCACCCTCAGAGTTCAAGCTACCCCTCCCCAGGGGCAGGCGGTGGATTCCTTACAGTTCACACTCGCTCCAGTACCTACAGCCTCACACCCCAGTAAAAAACTTTACACATTCTCAAGGACACATTTTGGGCACATGATGTCAGATGAAAACGTGTTTACTTCCCGTTTTAGCACGCACACGTGCTCTTGCACACAAGATAGCACAGACACGCTTCCACACATTTCTGTGTGCTCTGGAACATGTGCTGTGCAGCTCACCAATATGTTCTCACCCCCTTGAGCATTCACACTTTGGCCAGGCTGCCTCCTGCCAAGCAAGTGAACCAACCTCTCTGTCAACTGGGAAGCTGCTTGGGGTTAAGGTCAAACCTTCCAGTGAGCTCTAGTGAAAACAGGCCCAGGGGGTCCCAGCCCTGGAAGGCTCTCCTCAGGGTGTGCCTGGGAGAGAGCAGGGGCCACCAGCCAGAAGGACAGCTGACCCGAAGGAGCCGCTCTGTTCTTTGTCTCGGGAACAGAGGCAGCATTTTGTCCTGGAGTCAGCGCCGCTTGCACAAACCCCCTCCAGGGTGTGGAAGGAGGAGACAGCAGTAGCTCAGAAGCCGGCCTGGTACAGGCCAATGGTTCCACAGATAACTCAAGCATGGTGGGCATTCTGCCCCTTCCTGTTTGGCAGGAGGTGGCACTGGAAGGCACTGGAGGGGTCCTCTCCTGCTACCTGACTGGGCTGGCAGTCAAGAATCTCCTCTGGAGACAGCCAAGGGCCTGAGCTGCGATGTCCCAGTTGCCATACAAAGACAGTCACAACCCCCCATCTGGAAGTGAACGAGCGCCTGTTTTCTGAGATTCCACCGTGAAAGCCCAATAGAGGGTAAATGTCACTCTCCTGGAACCCTCCCCGGGGAGCTAGATTGCCAACCAGTGGGAGAGAGTTTTCCCAGCCAATGCGGGAGTTACCCTCTCAGAACCCGCCTATCTGACCTGAAGTTCCCAACCAAGTATCTCCCTTTATTACAGCCCATATTTGTTGATTGAGACAGGTAAATAGTACCTGCTTTAAACTTTTTTAAAAAAAGATTTTATTGGAACTCTTTATATATGCATTACGATCACATTCAACACTGAGAATTTGTACCAGTACATGACACATCCTGATTCTCATTTTTTCCTATTCCCCCACCCTCCCTACAACCCCTACCCCCATATATATAAGCTTTGTTTCTTTTTTTTAACCATCATATTTTTTCTTTCCCCTCTTTACTTACCCTCCCTTTTCCCTTTTCCTTTTGAACATTTTCTAGTTCACATTACCTATCATATTTTGGAACTCATTTACACCTTCAGTTTCTCATACTAGAGAAATGATACAGTATTTACACATCTGTGTCCTATTTATTTCACTTATGAGTACATCCTCAAGGTCCATTCATTTGAGTATAAATGACTCAAATTTATCATTCTTTATGGCTGAGTAGTACTCCATTTTATTTTTTTTTTAAAACGCACACACATATCATCTTTATCCAGTCACCTATTGATGGGCATTTGGGCTGTTTCCAAGATTTAGCTAAAACAAACTGAGTTGCTATGCTTTAAAGGTTTTGAATAAAAGCAGAAGCTATGTCTTACAGGTTGCCTCACTGACATGCTCTAGGTTCCTTCTGGCAAAGACAAAACCAGATTTTTAGGTTAATAATAGCATTTGCTATTATTTTTTCTCTAATTACAAAAGTAGTAGATGTTCACTGTAATCATAATCCCCCCCACCAACATTTCAGCACAGCTTTTTTTCTGGTGCACATAAAAGATGCCATTTATTCAAAGCTAACTATGCCAAGCACTCTTTATAAACCAGATTTAACCCTGATTACCCAATGAAGTGAGCACCACCATAGCCCCATTTTTAGGAGGGAAAACTAAGCCTCAGAAAGTTAATTCACAAATCCAGAGTAAGTCCTGTAAAGAGCTAAACACACAGGGCATCATCCTATGTACATAAATACAAGAATTCATTAAGATCACAGCACTTGTGAAGGAAAAAGGAAAACTGAAAAATTTGGAAAAGACAGTTTTTAAATTCCTGGAAAATTTTGACTTGAAATGTAAAACCTGATTGTTAAACAATTGTTGGAATTTGTTTGAAAAACACACAATATTACCAGGAACTGAATACCAACTCTAAAGTCATTTCTAAGCCAGAAACTTCACTGATAGTTTACCTGGAGGCAGCCAATTCCCCCCTGGCCACAGAGATGGTGGAGGGCTGGCCAGAAACCTGACCCTACGCCGTGAGCCTTTGGCCTTGACTCTTCCTGCCTGCCTGCTGAAGGGGAAGCTGTGCCCAGAAAGGCCAGACAAAGCCTGGTGGCCCAAACATGGCCCATACCCATGACAACCCTGGCATGCCCACCCCCGTTCCCAAGCAGGTCAGCACTGCCATCTTTGTGTTTGTAGTGTCTGATGTCCCTAATCTCTTTCCCATCCATCAGAGACATAACCAAAGCTGAGTTCCCTTCCCCTTGGCCCTGGTTGGTCCTGGCACAGGGATCCCGAAGGCAAGTCCAGCCCAGAGAAGACTCCAGGAACCAGTCTGCACATATTCCACAAAAACGGGGGATTTAGGTGGAGATTTCGCTTGGTGGTTCTGGTGCCTGCCTAGCAAGACCAAGGTCCCTGGTTCAATCCCCAGTAACTACATTCAATAATACCGGGCATGGTAACTCATGCCCACCAGCGATCAGTACCACATACCACAGTGCTGGGCATGGTGGCTCACGCCTGTAATCCTAGCACTTGGGAGGTAGAGGCAGGAAGATTACTGAGTTCCAGGCTTGCCTGAGCTACATGGTGAGCTCGGGGCCAGCCTGAAATACAAAGTGAGACCCTGGCTTAAAAAAAAAAGAAATTTTTTTTAACTGTTTGATCTGATCCCCACAGAAACCCACCCAAGTACAAATAAGATGTACACAATTTTCTAGTTTGAACACTTTACCTTGAGGCCTAATCCTGTCTTTCCCTTTGCAAATGCACACACACACACACAAACACACACACCCAAAGGCCTCTCACTGTCACACTGCTGCTACCTGCTTTGTATCTGACTCCCAAGAGTCCTAAAAGCTTAGGATTCATCTTCCTGGTTACTCCAGATGCCAGGGAGTACATCTTCCCCTTCCCTGGACTGTCCTGGCCTTTCCTGTCCCAGGGCAACCGGCCTGGATGGCGGGGCCCTTTCCTAGAAAAGTCTCAGCACATGGCCTGGTGTCACATATATGTTCCAAACATGTATCAAAGTTTGAGCATATAGAATTCAAAGAATAGGATGCATGAAACATATCTAGACTTTCTTCCCATAAGAATTCATGAAACTTCCTGCCAGAAGCAGGATACTTCAGGCAATTATTTCAGTGTGTTCAGAAAGCAGCTATGAAATATATGTATCTTTTCACTATCTTGAGTAACAATTTTTTTGTTTTTTTCCAGATCAGGTCTACTATATGGCCCAGGCTGGCTTTGAACTCCTAGGCTCAGACAATATTTCTTCCTCAGCATCCTGAGTAGCTGGGAGTATAGCCACATGCCATCATACCCAATTAATAATTTCTTCAAATAAGAAAACTGTTAACTGGCATGTTAACAGTTCCACAGTAAGCAATCTCGGCTCCATCAGGTGCTTCCTGTGCCCGCAAATCATCAGAAACCCGTGGCTGGACTTCAGCTTCTTCCTGCTTGTGTCCTCCAGGCCCTGGGGGCTCAGCACATACTTAAAGTGCCTGATATCTCTAATCTCTTTCTCATCCGAAGAGACATAACCAAGGACTGAGTTCCCTTGCCCCATGGCCCTTCCCCATAGCACTTCCCACCCTACCCCCCCACCCCTTTCCTGCTCCCTCTCTGTCTTCCCTAAAAGCCCAGTTAAGGGGAAACCATCCCCCATTTTCAGAGGCCCCTTCGAGGAGCCTGGGCAGCTCTGGCTTCTCGGCAGACTCAGGCGGCCCCCACCACTCTCTGGTGGAAAGGAACTAGACCTAGTTGTGCTCTGCAAGGCATCTGGCAGAGATTCCTCCCTCCTGCTCCTCAGGAGGAAAGCAAACAGAGGCTTTTTTTCTCCTTTATCATTTCCTATAGTCTAAAAAAATGAGAGGAATGTGAACACTGGGGAAATAATGAAGTAAGCACCAGGTAATAAAAAGATTTAGCAAGAATTGCTGGGCGTGGTGGCTCACGCCTGTCATCCCAGCACTCAGGAGGCAGAGACAAGAGGATTGCTGAGTTCCAGGCTTGCCGGGGCCACATAGTGAGCTCAGGGCCAACCTTAACTACAAAGTGAGACCCTGTCTCAAAAAAAAAAAAAAAAAAAAAAAAAAAAGATTTAGCAAGAATGGCCACAGGAGCAGCACAGCCAAATAAGGCCTCTCCTGGACTTGCTTACTCACCCCAGACTCACAGTGCTCCTAGCTTCACTTGCTGCTCCAACCCCGCTCCCTGTAAACCAGTGGTTGTATTATTAACCTCATTCCTACTCTCTTCCTCTTTCTTATGCACTTCACTCTATGTGTTGCAAATTCATAAAGGTGGATTTATGGCTTTTTAAAGCCATAAATATGGATTTATTTTATCTTCACATGTTTGCTGGCCTTTAACTCCTAGACTTAGGGATGCTCCTGCTTCAGCCTCTCCAGTAGCTGGGACTACAATCTCAGACCACCATACCTTGAAAGGTGTTATTTTTTTTAACTTGATTTTTTTTCAACATAAATGTAATAGAAACCAAGAAAAGGAAAAGACACCCTTATATTACTGTCTTTGGTCCAGATTATCTTTCTGGTATCTCGCCTTGGTCATATTTACAATAAAAAGACACAGTAGAGAAAAATCATGAGAAGTGGGTTTGTGGGCCAGGTATGTGTGAGAAACCCAATTTAGTCACCTCCTTGGTGCCTCAGTTTCTTCTTGTGAAGAGAGGACTAGCAGTAGCAGCTGACCCACTGGGTGGTTATGAGAGTTAAAGTGGAGCAGGCAAGACACACCCGTAACCCAGCAGCACGCACATGACTGGAATTCTCACAAGCACATACTGTAGTAGGTGGAGGCCAAATTATAATTTAATAAATATTGTCCATATACCTTTTTCTGCTGTTTTCTGTGGACCTCAGACTGAAGATGAGGTTGAGGTCCCATGGAGCACTAGGGTCCCACTAAAAACCATCACTTTTAGTGGCTACATAATATTCCATAACAAGGCACTGCCTGGTCCAAGCAGACCATGCCAGGGAGACAATATCTGAGCAGCACCTAGATTTTCACCTTTGCAGACAGCGCCATTATCAATATCACCTCCCACACAAGCCCGTGCATTCCCAGGGAGGGAGTGGGGGGAGGAAAAGGGTCTATTTCATAAACTCTTTCTGAACAGAATCTCAGCATTTTGTTTTTGCTTCCGACACGTCGCCAGATTGCACTCAGAAGGGCTGTACCAAATTTACACAGGCGTTGGCAGCATTTTTTGAAGAGAACTACTTTTCAGTCTAATTTACAGATTTTCTGTTGGATCTCGAATTCTGGCCCTGGCTGGTTCTCCCAGAGGCATAAGGCATGTAGGGAATGTCTGAGTGACAGCTGTCAGTGAAGGGGAGCTGCTGGCAAGGCCAGGCCTGATGGAACCAGGCACTGGCTTAGGCTCCCAGCCACCTTTCCACCTTCCCAGGTGGCTCCACGCCACCCCGCTGCACCCCAGCAGCACACCGATGGCTCTGCCCAGCAGCCACCAAGCCATGGGCACTCTCACCCTGCCCTGGAGTTTCCTGCTGCCTTCTTGAAATAAATCTGTTTTTCCTACAAAGAAAATCCCTCAGGGGCTGGGCAGAGAAATGTCCCCAGGGAAAGCCCTGTTCTAGGAAAGACCCCAGCCCCAGCCCCTGACTACCCTGCTGACCTCTTGGCACTGCCCCTGCTGTGGCCCAAGCTGCAGCTTCACCTGCTGGTCTGTGTAGCAGCCACTCCTACCCCTAGCCAGCCTCTTCCTCCCCACTCCCCACCCTCCCCTCCCCTCCCCCTCCTCCGCCTCTTCCGGCCGCCCTTGTTTGCAAACAGCCATGAAATTTTGAAGCTGCTGATTAACCAGCCTCCCACAGTGGACTCTCAGCTCTTAGTCATCCCACAAGGTCTACTTCCACCTGCCCCACTGATCTCACCCGCGTCCAGGTGACAGAGAACAAGGGACAGAGGATCCCCGGGTTTCAGTGGCTTCTGTACACCAGCTCAGGGGAGAGGGGGGTGAACTTTCCATCTTCAGCCTGCGGGATGTGTGGGGCCTTGAATGCCTGGCTGGGAACACAGCCCAGCCCACTTTCGCGGGGGAGGGACAGCCATGTGCCATTTACAGGCCTTGGCCTTGTGCCTTCAGAGGCGCCAGAGTTTCCTGTCCTCCTTATACTGCCCTGTGCGGAAGTCTTATTATTCTTTTTTTAAAGGTGGAGGGACTACTGGGCATAGTGGCACTATGGAGGCAGAGGCAGGAGCCCTGCAAGTTTGAGCTGAGCCTACACAACTTAGCAAGACCATGTCTCAAAATAAGGAGTGGGGAGGTCGCTCAGTGCAAAGGCCTGCGATTCAGTCTCTAATGGTGTAAAAATATCTGAGACTACAGAAGGCCCATAAATGTATGGGGCATAGCTGTGGATAGGTATCTCGGGATATTAGAAAAGGTGGGTGCTAACCAGGTGCAGTGGTGCCCAACTCTGATTGTAGTTTTTCAGGAAGCTGAGGCAGGAGAATCACAAGTTCCAGGCCAGCCCAGGTGGCATGACAAAGTAAAAAGGCCTGAGGCATAGCTCATTAGAGTGCCTCCCAGACACGGTCATCTCCAGATACTGGGTTATGGGCCAGGGAGGTAGCTCAGGGGTGCAGCACCTGCTTGGCATGTGTGAGGCCCTGAGTTCAACTGCCAGGACCAAAACAAAACAGAAAAGACACTGGGTTCCATCCCCAGCATCCCCCACACACAGAAAAGTAAGTGTTGCAAAGCAGGAGCTCTGTCCCCAACCCACTATGTGACCCGGGGCAGATTTCTTCCCCTGTCAGGGGCAGTGACCTCCCGATGCCACAGCCACAAAGTGAGTGGCGCTGGGAGGGGATGACTGTGGGTCTGTGGAGGAGGAGGAGGAGGAGGAGGAGGAAGGGGTGCCCCACAGTCCACCCAGAGCTGCCATCCCCTACACCGTCACTCAGAGCCCAGGGAAGGAGCATCTGGAAGTCGCTCAGACCCGGGAGGCCCCAGAAACACACCCTGTCCTTGTGCGGCCTTCTGACCAGCGAGAAGCTAGGACCACCTTTCCTTGTTTCAGCCCACCTGACTCAGGAGTAGTGACCGGGGGACTCATCGGCCTCCTCCATTACACCAGAGCTTCCTAATCATGCTTCTCTACTGTGCGACTTGAAGGAGACACTTGCCTTCTCTGAGCCTCAGGGTCCTCATAAATGTGTACTATTTATGAGCACTTACTGTAAGCCAGATGCTAAGTATTTTATGTATGTGGTCATAGTTAACCCTGACAGTGTCCTATGACATGAGTACTGTTATCCACACGACAGATGGAGAAACTGTTACTGTACTGTTAGCACCACCACCATTACCATTATTTCCCCCCACCCACCCATTACTGGGGCTCGAACCAGGGAGAACTGAGCTACAGCCTCAGTGCTTTTTGTTTTTCCACAGTCTCACTAAGTTGACCCCATGGCTGGCCTGGAATTTGCAAGGCCCTTGCCTCAGCCTCCCGGTTAGCTATGATTGCATGGTGCTTTCGCTTCTCCCACCAGTGCTGTCTTCAGAACAGAAACCTGGGAACAGGCTGCCTCGTTGGTGCTGACCTCACTCTGGAGGCACATTTGTAACCAGAACAGCTTTAGGACTGGTGTTTCTCACTCAGGGCCATGGAACAGAATGTCCTGCAACGGCCCCAGTGTCTCCTAGAACTCTTGACACCCCACCCCACCCCACAACCTCCCAGGAGCCCCGCAGGCTGCTGGTTCTCTGCCCATCATCCCCACGCGGCACAGCAAGGGGCTGGGGGAGGAGAGGGAGCCAAAATCTGCCTGTGTCTCAGCCCTGCCCCACAGCAGAGCCACCCCAACACCCAGGCCCCTTTCCTGCCACTCCTGCACGGCAGACACACGTGCAGCCTCCAGTGCCTGGAGTAGGTCCACACCCACGGGGGCCTGGGGCCGTTCAACTTCACGGAGCCAGCAGGGTCTTCAACTTCAGGGTCCTGTCCCTTTCCCCAGAGGTCCAGGTCTCCTCGGTGTCGGTATAAATGAACAGCCATAAACAGGCACCTGCACATGGGCTGCTGAGCCCCCTTCCCGTTGTATCCGAGTATCTGTCCAGCTAGCCATGGTTGTTCAACAAATGTGTGTGAGATGCTGGGGAGAGAGGATGGGGTGACCTACTCCTAAGAGCTCCTCAAATTCTCCAAACTTCCCCACTGCAGGCAAGAAAGCTGGGCCTCTAAAACATAAAGCGGGGATGCCAGGTGTGGTAGCACATACCTGCAATCCCAGTGCTGGGGAGGCTGAGGCAGAATTTAAATTCCATCCTGGGCTACACAGAGATTGAGGTCAGTCTGAGCTACACAGTGCCCCCTGTCATAACACTCCTTGCCCCAAACTGAGAAGGGGTGACTAACCCTGAGAAGTGAGGGGACAGAGTCAGCTCTGTCCTGCTCCAGCATCATTCAGCTACAGGAGCCTTCTGCCTTCCTCTTCCTTTCCTGTTGAGGAAGCCCCAGAGCCTCGCCCCTGGCACCTGCACAGAAGACAGGCAGAGGCACAGGGAAACCGGGGCTCAGAAGTGCCAGAGTGAATCAGTCAGGGCTTCAGAGTGAGTCAGGTCTGGCCTCTCAGGGAGCAGGGGAGCAGCTGAGCTCTGGTCTGCGTTACAAAACCACAGCAGGCTGTGGAGTGACAGCCGCAGGCTCCAAAGTGCCCTCCCAGAGCTGTTGTAGGACAGGTTCGTGCGCATCCTTGAGCCCGGCCTCAGAGCCAGGCTGGGCTGTAGCCACCCGAGGCAGCGCCCAGGATGCAAGCGCGGGGCAGCCACCACCCCTCCCAGCAAGGACCACGGAGGCCCCTGACCTCAGCATTAGCCCCTCCAGGCTCATGGAAGCCAGCCACGGCCCGAGGGCAGCCATGTGCTCCGGGCAGGGTTAAGGGAGACCCCACGGTTTGCAAGACTGGGGGCCCCAGGAGCGAGGGGCTCCTCCAAACTGGCCCACGCCAGCACAACGGACCTCACACATACGTGATACTGTGGACAGTGGCTGTATGCCTACATGAGCGTGGTATCCACTGGTTTCATGTGGCTGCTGTAACAGATCACTACCAACTCTGCGGCTTAAGAGGAGGGAAATGTATTCTGCTTCGGTTCTGGGGCTGGGAATGTTGCTTCAGGGCTATCAAGAGGCCTCTAGGGAAGACTCCTTCCTGGCCCCCCACCAGCTCCTCAGGAATTCTGGCCATCTGTGGTTTTCCTTGGTTGTAGATGGAGCACTGCAGCCCCTTTCTGTCTCCCATGAGGTCCTCCTCTCTGTCTGCGCCCAAATCCTCTCTTCTCAGGAAAGAAAGCTATACAGTGAGAGTTCTTGATGGGAAAAGAAGAAGAGGAAGACAGGGTAGACTAGGATCCTAATGAGGCTCAGCTGCCCACAAGTTAGTGGGACATCATGGCACACATCTATAATTCCAGCACCCTGGAAGGTTGAGGCAGGAGTATTCCAAGCCTGGAAATTAGTGAATTAATAAGACTCTGTTTTCAAAAATTTTAAAAATGAAATAAAGAAGGGTTGGGAATGTAGTTTAGTGCAAAGACCCTGGGTTCAATCTCCAGTACTGCAGAAAAAGAGGGGGAAACCAGTCATACTGGATTTAAGGCACTCTAATCCAATATAACCTCTTTGTACATCTGCAGGGATCTTATTTCCAAATAAGCGCATATTCAAGGGCTCTGGGTGGGCATATTCAGCACAGTACGTCACATGGAATCCTCTCAACTCATTGGAAAAGACTGTAATCTCCGTCATATAGATAAGAGACTCAGGAGCTTAGGCAACTTGCCAGGGGTCACATAGCCAGGATGGGACCCAGCCTCTCTGGTCCTAGACCCCAAGCTGTGTCATCCCAGGCAGGGCCACCCTCATCTCCTCCGGGGGCCAAGTAGCTTGTCATTCCTGAGCCTGTTCCTTCTCCAGCCGCAGCTCCCAGAAACCAGGCCTCCAGTAACCTGGCCAAACTTGTACAGCTAACGCGTGGCAGGTCCACTGATGAGGCCTCAAGGGGACCTAACGGGGCCTTTGGGGCTTTTCTGGCTAAGCCAGCTGAGACTATTTGTGCCAGGCGATCAGTGGCGCACGGCCCCGTGTTTACTGATAACACCCACTTCAGACACACCCGCCAGCTCATAAAAGGGTGTTATAAATCTGTGGTTTAGACCGGCCTCAAGTATCAGCCCAGCTGTTTGAAGTGGAAGCGATCCAGGTCAAGAATCCAAGTGCGGTGGTATGTGCTCCTAGCACTCTGATGGCCTACACAGTGACTAGAGACTCAGCACTTTCAAGAGGCCGAGGCAGGAGGATCACAAATTCAAGCTCAACTTGACTTAGCAACATTTTGTCTCAAGGTTAAAATAAATACATAAAAGGCCTGGGATACAGTCCAGTGTGAAATCCCTGGGTTCAATCCCTGTACCACAAAAAGAAAAAAGCAAAAAGGCCTCCCAGTGAGCGGCTGAGCTGAGGAGCCAGGAGGCGGGAACAGATGTGGCAGACGCTGTTCCTCCCACTGTGAAGGTGGCAGCTCAGACACAGCCCCATTGACAACCCTGTGTCTGGCTCTAAGTGGTATCCAGCAGTTGGCTACAAATATTCGCAAGTGCCCCTTTGGAGCAGCTCGGTTATGACATCCACTGTCCCGGGGCAGGGGCAGGCCAGGGTGGAGGCAGAGATGACAGGCCCGGAGGGCCAGGATCTGCAAGAGGCTGAATAGCTGAGGAAGGACAAGGCTGAGGATCAGAACAAGCCAGGGTTCCCCAGGCACGCAGGGCAAGGGATGGGGGCACAGAGCCTGCCACAGATAGGAGGGGAACCTGGAAGCCACACACAGCTGCCATGGTCATAACTATAAAGGACAGTGTCAGTGTCCAACTCCAAAAGCCTCCATGGCTTCCTAAGGGGCTTAGAACAGAATCCAAACCCCTTCCTGTGGTCACCGGGGCTGCCCGGGGCAGGCCCAGGGATGGCCCCACTTCCTCTCAGCTCCAACTACACAGACTTCCTCCTTGTTCCCAAACTGTCACCTGGCCTTTGCACTTGCTGCTCCTTCTGCCTGAGCAACATTCCCTGCTCTCTGCATGTTGGCTCCTCATCCTTAGAGCAGCCGTAGGGTTCTCAATGCATCCCAGTTAGTCTCTATCTTTTCTCCCTGTGTAAATACCTGAAATAAATAGTTTTCTCCCCATATAAATAGTTTGGTCCTTAATCATCTTCCTCCTGTGAAAGCAAGAACTTTGCATTTGTTTCTTTCCCCCACAGTACTGGGGATTGAACCCAGGAACTCACACATAGTAGGCACGTGCTCTAACTACTGAACTAGATCCCCAGTCTTTTTTATTTTTTATTTTGAGATAGTATATCACTAAGTTGCCCAGGCTTGTCTAGACTTGCAACCCTCCTGCCTCAGCATCCCAAGTAGCTGATATTACTGGCTTGTGCTACCATGCCAGGCTATGGACATGGTCTTGTTCCCTGCTGATCCCAACACCCACCACACTGCTGCACACACAACTGGTCCACAGCGGTATACCTGAGTGGTCAAATGCACGAAGTCAAGAGTGAACGCAGACTCATAAACAACGACCTGTGGACTATGAACAGACTGGGCTGGCAGTAGATGTGGCCAGGAGAGAGCCCCGGAGAGCAAGCCTGTGTGCAACCAGGTGGCTGGGCCTCAAGCCAAGAGAACTTCCTGGAGGAGTGATCAGACACAGTGGGAAAGCTGGGAGGACTTCCTGGAGGGGCAACTGGAAGTCATGAGGTGGCTTTTGGCCTCCAGCTGCAGCTTCGGCCAGGAGCAGGAAGGGCAGCCAGGAGACCCTACACAGCCTCAGCCCGGCCACTGCCAGAGATGGCCCAGGTTAGGGTCCCTCTGTCCATGTCCTGCTGCCTGGCCCACAGCAGGGAGCTGGATTAGCAAGCAGAAGTTTTAGACGAGAAGTGAAGCTTCCACTCCCCTGGAACCTCCCCCAGGTGCTGGAGGATAACTGCCACCTTTTCCTTGCAGCCTGGAGACAGCATGCCAGTCAGCTTTATCTCTGCAGGGATGGGATGATGAGAGGCAGGGGAGGACTGAGGACGCAGGAGAAGAAGTGCTGACTTCAGCCTTAAAAGAAACCATCCCTGTAAGCAAAACACCAAGAGAGTCCCCCAGGGCACAGGTGGTTAAGAACTTATGCCCTGGGGTGAAGAATCAGGCCCACCTCTCTGTGCCAGGCCGCCCCAGGCAAGGCCCCAGCCTGAGCCTGGGCAACAGAGGTCATGTGTCCTTGTCCCTGAGAGTCCTTGAGGAAGGAAGGAGCCAAGGACACAGTGGGTGCTCAACATATGGTGGCGCTTCTTAGGGGCTAGGTGTGCACCAGGCAGTCACCGTACAACTGGCCTGGCCTCTTTAAATGTGTCAGTGTGGCCAGGCATGGTGGCACCTGTCTATAATCTCAGCACTCTTGGAGGCTGAAGCGGGAGGATCTCAAATTCAAGCCCAGTCCGGGCAACTTAGAAAAGACCCTGCCTCAAAATAAAAACTGAACACAGCCAGAGTTACAGGGAATGAAAAGGCTCTGGGTTTGATCCCCAGTACCACAAAATACACATACACATTATACATACAGTCAAGGCCACAAAACACAGAAAACCTCAGCAACTGTTTCCAGATTGAGAGAGACTAAAGACACAAGACAACCGCGCATGACAATTGAATTTGGATTTCCTTTTGCCTTAAAGGGCACTTTGGGGACAATTGTCAAAAGCCCCGTGTGATCTGCAGATGAGATAGTAATGTTGTTTCAACATTAATTTCCTGACTCTGATTGTTGCACGCTGGTCCTACCAGATAATTCCTCATTTCTAGGAAGTACGCGCTGACATACTTGAAGAGAAAGAAACACTACCTGCAGAGGGAGGGACAGAAAGGAGGCTAGCACCAACGTGGACAACGTTAAGGCCTGGGGAATCTGGGTGGAGAAAGCTGGAAAGTCTTTATGTTATTCTTGCAGCTTTTCCGTAAAGTCTGTTATTATGAAAGACGAAAAGGAGATGTGTGGTCCCTGACTATGGAGGGACACAGAACCCCTCTGGGGACCAGGATGCTATTCAACCAGCCCTTGCCCTGGAGCTGGCCTGGGTTAGTATTGAGATCCTGCACTCTGGAACATTCCTCAGTCCTCCTCTAGCCGGATTCCTAAGCACCTACTTCTGGGTGAACCTGATATGGATTAAGCATCCCTAAACCCCAAATCCCCAATCTGAAATGCTCCAAACCCTAAAACTTTTCTCTTTTGCAGTATCAAACCCAAGGCCTCACGTATTCTAGGCAAGGGTTCTGTCACTGAGCTACAACCCCAACCCTGAAAATGTTCAAGCACTGATGTATTGATGTGATGCAGCAGCTGGAAAATCCCACACTTGAGCTCATGTGACAGGTCCTAGCTAAAATATAGATATACTAAAAATAGGGTACAAAATTACCTTCTGGCCATGTGTATAAGGTATAGATGAAGCATAAATTTCACATTCAGACTTGGGTCCCACCTTGAAAATAACATGTATATGCAAATATTCCAGAATTCAAAAGTCATCCAAAATCCAAAACCCTTCAGGTCCCAAATGTCTCAATTACACGGGATCCTCACCCAGTAGTTGAATGTTGCAGTGTACAGTGAGCTCCCACTGGTCCATGAGGCTCCCCTTCACAGCAGAGCCCCCGAGGCCAGGAGCAGGGCTATGGGGAGCAGCAGAGGGCAGACCGGACGTCTCAGTCCACCCAGCAACTGGGCCGCATAAAGGATTCCTTGTTTGCAATAGTATCGCAGAGCGTCAGACATAACCCTGAGCCTGGGTCACTACTGAGTGCGGTGCGTGGAAGGAAGCGTGAGGAAGCCAGGCCACCCCAGCTGAGCAGTCCAGGCTGGCCTTGAACTGTTTGGCCCAGGCTGGCCTCAAGCTCACTGGGGATCCTCTTAGCCTCCCAAGTGCTGGGATTACAGGTCTGAGCGCTGTGCCCAGCGCCCCAGGCAAATCGTTAACATGCATCCCAAGCCCATGGCGTTGGCTAGGACACAATGTGAAAGGTGAGCAAGCAAAAGGCGACAAGGCACCTCATGGCCAAGGAATGTGGCCTACAGCAAGGCTCGCCCCAGCCCAGCGCCCCTGGCTGTGGACTGCCAGGCCCCTGGGCAGGTCCAGGCTGCTCTGCCACACGGGTGACCTCCCAGGGGACTTCCCACCAGTGACCTGGTGAGGGTGAGCCTCACACCTGGGCAGGGCAGGGAGGCACTATCTCCAGTCTTCTGTGTCACTGTCTACTTCCCTCCTCTTTGTCCCTGTCCCTGCCCACAAAATGCCAGGGATCTTTGCAGAGTGACCTGTCCCGGCCAGGAGGGGCCCCCAGGAGGTCAGATGGACCTGGGCTGAGCGCTTTGAGCTCCATCGTGAAAGCCGAGATACATGTGATTATGAGGAGGATACGAGCTTGCACGCGTGCTATTAAACTCGGCACGGGGAGGACGCCACTCCACGTACCTCCCGGGCCGCCACAGGACCAGCTGTGAGTCAGGCTTTGACCTCAGCCACCTGCTTAATTTAGCACACTGGCAGCTGCCCACCCAAATTAGCCACCCGCCCACCCTTGCTTCTGCCACTCATATACTTCCATCTGCTTTGATTCTTTATTTTGTTTTGGGGGGTTTTGTTTGTTTGTTTTGTTTTGTTTTGTTTTTTGAGACTGGGTCTCATTTTGCAGTTCAGGCTGGCCTTAAACTTTCAGCAGCCCTCCTGCCTCAGCCTCCCAAATGCTAGGATTACAGGTGTAGACCACCACACCCAGCCTGCTTTATTTCTTTGAAGTCAAGTTGCCACACTGCTCTGTGAGGCTATGTGACTATTTTTAACCCATCTAAGCTAAAATAGTACAGACTAGCACTGAAAAGTAACTCTCCTTTCATCCTCCTGAGCCAATGAAAAATAAGGGTCCTTGGTCTGGGAAAAAACTGTGCAATTTTTTTTCATTCAGTATCTGAATAGGGTTCATAGACTCTGGCTTAAGCACTGGAAAAGGGTCCAGCACTCAGGAGGCCAGAGCAGGAGAGTAATGAGTTTGAGACCAGCCTGGACTACATGGAGAGACCCTATCTAAAACAAAACAAAAGTCCTGGGTACAGAAGAAGGGACTAGAATAGGTGTAGAAAAACTGTATCCTTACCAGGCCTTGTGACACACATATAATCCCAGCACTCAGAAAGCTGAGTCAGGAGGATTACTGTGAGTTTGAAGCCAGCCTAGGCTACAAAACCTACCAAAAAAAAAAAAAAAAAGGATACAAGAAAAATTGTATCTGACCATGAGTAATATGGATGTGGGTGTTTGAAGTTGACCACAATCCAGGAAGCCATCAGTTCGTCCTACTGTTAGAGTTGGTGCAGTTCAGTTCCAATTCCAGAGGTCAGGCTCTCTCCTGTGCCAGCACGGGATACATACCTCTTACAGGCAACACGCTCTGTGACTTCAGGCTCTCGGGATGTAGCTGTCACACAGAGGTGCCAACACTGGCCCTGAGCGGCACCAAGGTACAGAGTCCTGGGTCTGACCATGGCCCCTGCCGACAGCTGCTGCCTGGGGCGGTGAAACCAGAGCCCTCTAGGAAGGCTGGTCTCACGGGCACAGTCAGGCATGAATATTTTACACCAGCAGCTGCTAATGACTCGGGTTCACAACAGTCACTACAGGAAAGCTGCGTCCAGAAAGTGTGGACCCAGCATGTCTCCCATTCAAGGTCTGTATCACACGAGGACCCTCCAGGGAGAAGCAGAAAGGAGCCCAAACGTGCCAGCAGAGACTGGTGTC